>JAQFJA010000003.1:11131312-11145076 GCA_029874485.1 Naso brachycentron
TGCTTTATACAATTTCTTCTCTCCTTTCCTCTTTCTTTCAGGGTTTTCTTTGTATCAGTTTATCAAAAACAGAAGAAAAGTGTTATGGTGGAGGATGTCTTAGGATGGGGTTTTAAAAAAAATTTTTCATTAAGAACATTTGCATGCTAGTTTTATAAGAATGCAAATTCTTAAGAAAGTTTATTGAAAGTAGATATGACTGTGTGGGAGAAGTTAACAGTTCCTGAAGGTTTCTGCCATATCTCATCTCCTTCCTCAGGAATGGCTTAGAAAATAAGTGTCAAGAATTTTTATGATAGATATGTTTTAGGGTGGTCAACCACGGACCAACAATATCTGAAAATCTGCCTTTAGGAAAGAACTGATTTTATAAACTTCATAAATGGCACAAAGTCATGACATGCCACTGCTTTTCCATTGGTTTTGAAAGACACGGCTACACTTTTGTCATTTTGTTAGCAACCAACCGTTAGTCTAGACATAAGTAGTTTTATTTATTTTTTAATAATGAAATAACGTTGCAGAAACACTAAGGAATTCAAAATTTCACTTAGTCACAGATTGCTGAAATATTTTCTCTATTTGAAGACATGAAGAGTCACAATTAAAACTAAATAGTTAACATCACTGTGAAACAAAAGCTGAGTGAAAAATAATCTTGTATTCAAAATTGCTCATAACAACCATCAAACATGTTGACTCTAAAAGCAAATGTGTTAATGTTATTGATATATAGAATGAATGACTTGTCCTTTGAATACTGTGCATTTATTTTTACATGTATTTTTGTCAACCAGTATACTCCTAATAACAGCAATATTTAAGAGGATGTTGTTGTGTTCTCTCTGTCCCTTTCAGATCAGTGCACTGTGACAAGATCCTACCTTTTCCTCCACAAGTTCTGGTTCTTCAGCACCATCTACTACTTTGGAAACTGGGTCTTTATTGGGGTGAGTCCAAGGATGTAAATAAAAATGCCCTTATCTTGACTCTCAGTAGAGTGAGAATTACAGTAGAATATTCTTATTAAGAATTTAGTTAGATAACGAAAACTGTGAAAATAATCATTTTGTATCTTTTGAGCAATGAAACATTCACAGAAACAACATCTGTAAAGCGTTTAAATAAGTTCAAAAGCAGTTCAGGAGTGTTTTCTTCGGGGGCGAGTTTGAGAGCAGAAGCACATCATTTAATTTTTACTCAGGAAAAAGGTGACTGGAAAATGATTTTACAAGACTGCACATAGCTAATCTCCTCAGCAAAACATTTAATACCCTCTTTCGCGCTGCTCTTGATTCATTCTATTGATCAAATGAGCCTTCTGAAATATTTCCTAATATGAGCTTTCCTTATTTTTAGGCTTTCCTCATCGGCCTGGTGGTGTCCTGCTGCAGAGGGAAGAAGTCTGTGATTGAAGGAGAGGTGGAGGCCGATGACTCAGACATAAGTGATGATGAATATGTGCACTGAAAACTAGCATTTGTTTGGGCGAGTTTTGTAGATATTCCAACTATAACTTAAAGGGACTAGAAAGTACAATTTTAAACAAACAAATATATGGATGTCGGTAATTTGTCATCATTTAATTCATGGCTTTTAAAGCGTGATTGCAGTGGCGTCTTGTGGATTCTTGCCTTGTTTTGAGTTGACACATCCCTCCTCCTAATGAGACTGCTCACACTGATTGTCTTTCTCTGTCAATATTATTGATGACTATGGGATCGGTCATTTTTCTACTGGAAGAGACCCTTTTACTTTGGCAGCAGAGGCAGAATAAGATGCTGCTCCAAAACTTTATGTCTAAGCTGCTTTTGGGAGACGGGGCTTTGACATAAACTTAGGTTTTAAATTCTTTACGCACTTTCTAGACCCTTTAAAAGGTTACTTTGTGACAACATCTGTAGATATAACTTTTAAGATAAAGTACCATGGATTAATTGAGCCCCCCCACCCACACACACATTTCTGCTTGCTTGTTCTCTTAAAATGGTGTGAAAATAATGATTCCTGCGTGTTGTCAGCAGTAACATTTCCAAGTTTTATTCAGCTTGTTTTTGTCTCAGGTCAAATTTAGTTCTTAAGAGGTTACTGTACTCGCGTACCTGCACTGTGTGTGAAATGTAAAGGACCAATTGCGGCTGATGTGATTTCAGAGTTTTAGTTTTTCTTTGAATGAAATGGGTTCAACAGCTTTTTGCTCTGTGTTGGAAGAGCATGAGAAAAAAAAAAAAATGATATTATAATTTTCTTTTAGTTGAGGACTAGTTCTTGCCTGTGCTTTAGAATTTTCAACAGATATGTTACGTAGAACTACGTACAAAATGGCTTTTTTTTCACTGCTCCATGAATGTTTTGGGTTTTTTTTCCAGTGTATTTTGTTTAAATGTTCAAAAACTGATTACAGACTGTTGATTTAGTTCACAACTAACTGACATAAAATAGGAAGATTATAAAAACATTTTTTAAAAACTTTAGAGAGCCAACCAAATGTTTGTGCTTCATGAATGTATCTTACTATGATGGGCACACGCTACTGTAAATGCTCCCCTAAATTAGAAATCTGCCTGAATCTCCTGTTTTTATTTGAGAAATCGGTACGTTTGCCTTCACTGAGAATCGGTGAAGCCAGCAGCTGCACATGTGGTCTGGTGGTGATGACAGGAGCGTCATCTTATGTAGTTTTCACTTGTGATTGATTGAAAAGAATGCTGTTGTTGAAATTGTGTCAATATTTATTGATACTTGTACTTAAAGAAATAAAACTACATGATGAAATCAGTCATTTACATTGTTCTGAGTGAGTGAGTTCAACAGTTCTACTTTATCCTCATGTTTTGAGTCAAACTCCAGAATCATCTGATCATTCCTTTTATTGCTTTCTTTAAAACACATTGTCTGTGCTGGTGTAATTAGGTCTTTTTTTAATTAAAGTTCTCTCCTCTCATATAAAGTTGGTGATGAAAATTAAAACAATATATAAAAGGCCTTTAATTCAGTGTCACATACAGAATTTATCTTCATTAATCCCCGAGTGCTCTGACACGTTATGGTTATGTTGTAGTCAGGTCTGACCAGATCTATAGAGGAGCTGCATTGCACAGAACCACAAACAGTGTTTTGCTGTTTTGAAACTTAATAGGCTTGAGAGCAATGAGGATGTGTATAAATGAAAGTGACAGTTAAATACTTTTGTTCTTGGATTAGCATATAACCACTGAGCACTCGCTCTGGATAGATTTGGTTGAAATTGTGAGTGTGTGTCCAATTAGAGTCTGATGTACGTGTACCTTGTCATAACTATTGTGCGAGCCTGCTCTGAGTGAAGCCATTATGTGATATGCCACCCTCACATCCACTAATAAACCCAAGTAAGCCTTGAGCCAAAAAACATGGCCCTGGAACTCCAGCAGGGAGGATTGTGTGATCAACATGTCACATTAGAGGACGTTTGCTCCTCAGAATACAACTTTGTTTTGTCATACCCTTTATTCAAAAGCCAGTCTTGTCTCATCTTTTTTCCTTCCTCGCCGCATCGCTTCTTAGCTTGTCTTTTGCAAGTTTGTTTGGGAACACTGAACACATTTTAATGAATAAATGAATGTATTAGTTGAGGAAAATAAACAAATTTTTGCAGGGAGCTACAGTACTAGTAGGATCTGCCCGAGGGCCATGCTTAACATGCCTCTGACTTTGACACAGTTTGTACATTGGGTCATTTGTATTGGCAAACATGATCAAATTTGATCCTACAACACAGAACTCAAGTTCTCATACAAATTCAGTTTGTAGCCTTATTTAATCTTTATTCGATTATGTCAGCCACCTGTTTACGTGGATGAAATCTGCAGGGATGCCTTATGATGCAAGCATGGGAGATGTTTAAACCTGTCTGGCAAAATGCTTTGGGACTCGTGCTTTCAGATCTTCAGGTCATTTTAAACCACAACTTGAGAAAACCAAAAACCTTCCTGCTGTTTTGTTGTCAGATAGGTGATGAGAGTTCTGTTCTTTACTGAAGCAGAGCCTGTTTTCTAATAAGGCAGAGATGATTGTGTGGAGGACTGTAGGTACCAAGAGGAATTACAGAACATTGCAGCCATTGTCAGGGGCCTCTGTACCCATCATCCATCTTACTGCTCCTCAGGATGAAAGCTCTCGATGCATTATACAGAGCATGGTAAGTAGCCACCTGCTGTGTGATGTCTCCCAAACTTTCAGTTTTGAGAGTTTCAGAACTTTTTCTACTTAATTAAAGCAACTGTCCTGGAGAGCGCAGACATCATTATACTGGTCATTATGGCTTTAATTACATTCGTTTTCTGACACGGAGTTGGATGAATATTTTTAAAATTCATTTATGTATTTCTTTTTTCTACCCTAAATGTCTCTGGCCTATCCAATCTTACCGCCAGTAGCCCCCTATTTTGTGTAAGTGACCCCATCTTTCAGCAACATGCAAATTGCATGTGTGGTCCTGTCAACTACTTCCTTGTTGCCTTACTGGACCGCTATCTGTCCGCCTTCTCCAATCCTACCGACGCAGCGACAGCTGGCATGATTGACTTCAGTGGACTTGCCAGCTTGCCAGTGGTTGTGTAGACCAGGGGTTCCCAAACTTTTCAGCCCACGACCCCCAAAATAATGGTGCCAGGGACTTGGGGCCCCCGTCGACCTTGGCGATAGCACACAGTTGTGCACAGTCACACACACACACAATCAGGCCTATGCAAACATAAAAGAACAACAGCATAACAGCCATGATATCATTTTAAAGTAATTTAAGAAAGAATATGAGAATATAACTGCAATTTATACAGTGATGGGTTATATGTGCAATTTTAAATTATTTTTAAAAATGCACTGGCTTTTTGGAAGGCATCTTGTGACCCCCCCCATGTCACTTTGGGAACCAGTGGTGTAGACCATGTCTCTGAAGTTGACTTACTGGGTTAACTGTGAATTTGTATCAAGGTGCTCCTTAGATAACCGTTTGAACTGAACAAGTCATGTCTCTAAAATTACGGGTTATTGTTTGTACACCTTGTATGTAGTATTTCTTCACCAATGCCATCTGGTTTCTATGTTGCTTCCCTTTCCCTTAGTGAGCTGGATCGTATAAAAATATCTAGTTTAAGGTATAATGTTACAGAGGCTTTTATAATTCTGGGGAGAAATACTTGTTGCTAATAGCTGGTAAAGTTGAAATATATTCTCAGTGCTCTTCAATGGCTCATATAAGCTTGATGTGTGAGAGAAAGCCCTGAAAGCAAGATAGCTTCAGCTGAGCTCGATTGTTTGTTAGTAATGGTTATGCTAGCAGTGCTTTGATGCTAATGTCCGGTTCCCACAACTACAATGTTTACAAAATGATGTTTAACAGGTTTACCATGCTGACCATTTGTAGTGTGTGCTAACATGTGCTAATTGGCGCTAAACACATGTTCAGTTTAGCCTTAAAAATTAGGGGACTGCCAGCTACGGGGTTAACCTGTAACAAACTGTTTCCCTCACAATGTACTACTTCTTCTCTTTTGTTATGTCAGCTACAAAATTTGCCGGATGGTTTGTGTGATGTTAATGTGGCTCCAGGTTTTTCCTCTGAGCTTTAACTCTTCTGACAGGCCCTTGATAGACAAACACTTTGCCTTACCCCTCAGTCATACCTCCTGGGAGAAGAGTGACTCAGGATCAATGAGATCATAGTGATGCAGTGTTTGCAGCCCGTAAGCAGGTTAACCTTTCTGCTCTTGTGGACCAGTGGGACATGCCACTCACTCCCAAATGAAGACCTGTCCAGCAGGCTTGTCAACATGTCCCAGCTCCATTTATTTACCAACTTAATAATAAAGCTTCCTGTCATCAGACACATGGAAAATTTTACCAAATTGTAACCAACATATGCGCTATTTGATCTTGAATTTCTGTGTAAAAATCCAAAATATTCTGCAGAATTTTCATCAAATGTCAGTCAAGTGTGAAATATTTACTATCAGTCAAGTCAAGCTCCTAAAAGAATGAAATATTTACACATATTTACATTTTAACTTGCAAGAAATGTTGGTTTAGGAAGAATATGATTTAACTTATTTGCAGGCTGTCACCTTAACAAATTGGCAGTATTATTGGATGAAACAACCACAAAGTTTGAAGGTTAAACCATGAACTGAGCTGCATGATGCCTGTAGAATTGTGATCACAAAGACCTTTTCTTGAGGATCTTCTGGCACAAATATAAAAGAGAAATGACAGAACTGTCAGAAACAGCATTTTCAACAAGCATAACAGAGGCCCTTTCAGGCAGTTTATCTGCATGGTAAAGTTTTGTCATGCTTAGTTGCTGGTGAGTCACCACATACATGGCACACTCATCTTACAGTGACATAACTTACCCGGAGGAGCCGATGATGAACTTTGATCCCATACACATTAAGAGCTCCACAATTAAATAACCATTAGGTAATAGAAAAGCGCGTAAATTATCTATGAAGGCACTAGAACTTATCTGTTCTCCTCTGTGTCCAGATAAGATTTTTGTTGGCTGTGCAGTTATTGAGCAAAACGTTTAACGTTTTAAAAGAGAAAATTATTTCTGCCGTAAAACAAAAGGAATGCACTCAGTAGCTGATGCCATGTGCTCTTGTAAGATGACCTTGGTTATTTCTGGGACGGCAGCTGGTTTGTTCTGTATAGCTCATCACAGTTCATTTACAAAATCAATTAGGCCTAAAAATGCATACACAATCATGATTTATTATATAAGCAGACGTGCGAAATGGGGCTTCCCTGTAAGCTATCCAGAGCTTGTAAGTAGGGGCCCAGACATCTAATAACCTGCATAGTTTACAAATATAGTTCACAACTGCAACCTAAGACTAACCTAATACTCTAAAAGCACCCCCAAATCACTCTAAAGATCCTAAAAGTGAGTCACACCAATACAAGACATGCAGACAATGGCACATGTTAAATAGCAGTATAAATTAATTTAAGTATTTATTCATAGAAAAAAAGCTATTTTGACATTTTGGAAATCCTCAGCTATTTATAGTTTTAAGATTGAACATATTTTAGTAGCAACTGTTGTCTTAAGTTCTTTTTAAAGATAGATAGAGATATGGACTTTTTTTTGTTTTGTTTCTAGCTTATCCCAGATCTAAAGATTTCCGCAGGTTACGCTAAAGCTTGTACATTTCAGTTTGTGATTTTTTTTTTACACCTTAAAAGATGTTGTTTTTTTCTAGTGTTATGTACTTGAGAGTGAAAAGTGTTGCATTAAGTAAGCTTCCAGAGTTTGTAGCCATAAAAAAGGAGGGTCAGAGGGAGCGTTTACCTTGAAACATTACATAACACATATTTCTTTTGTAAGATCTGTAATTTCTCGAGATAACTAGGACAACTGTTGCACCATTGAACATTACAGTAGGGAGGCTCAAATACAAACAAGATTAGAGGAGGTTCAGGTGGAAGAAAATGTCTAAGTTTGAAAAATAAGCAGATATACTTGGATAATTTATCCATCAGTTCATCACTTGAAATTCATAAATTCATCAATGTAAACCCCCAGAAATTTTGAAGATTTTACCCTCTCAATAGCCCTACCGTTTGTCTTGATATAAAAATGTTCAACATTGTTTCAGTTTCTCTTTGAGCGCAATCCAATAAAATTTGTTTTGCTTATAGTACAGATAATTTAGTGCATTTGAACTGGGTGTCCATCATTGCCAGTTCCTAATTATATTATTTTGAAGATGATCCAATTTTTTTCTGACAAAAATACACACATTACTTTGTGTAGAGTACTAGAGGAGTTAACTTAATCTGAATCTTACAGTCTGTATTTGCACCATATGTCACTGCCTTTCAAACACAAAAAGTATCTTTAATTCACTGGAATGAAAAGACAACATGTATTCATTTATTTTAGAAACCAAATATTGTGCACAAACACTGCAGTGTCCTCTGACATTGGCTAACAATGACACTGTAGTTGTTATGAGGTGCCATTGTGGGCTTGTAATGCATAAGTCCCATCATTCTAAAGCACAAGAGGACTGTTTTTAACAAATTTATTTTTCATTTACTTATTTTGCCATCCCACAACCCCTCATGCCTTAAAGTGCAATTTCGTTTCATTTCCTGGTAATATTTGAAAGTTATAGTGTTATCTTTTACATGCATCAGGGTTTGCCACCACTGAGGCATTTTATTAGAGTGTATGTTGGTAGTGGCAGCAGTAGTTTGTAATTAACCTAATTGTTCAGGGTATTCTAATTTGAAATGCACTGTAAGCTCTGACATTAATGTCAAGACAGAGCTCTCGGCGTAAATTTCATTTGACGTTGAGAAGACATCAAAGAAGTGCTGATAAAACTCGTGTTTATTGTCTGCTTCCCCATTTCATCCTCGTCATCATTCCTCACTGACTGTGCAGACCCAAGTCACAGCTCCTCCTCCTCCTCTTCGCCCGCCTCTTCCTATTCTCCTGTTAGGCGGACCACTGTTCCCCAGACGAGGGCACTCATACTGATTCACTCATTACCGAAGCGTCAGCCATGCCGTAGACCACCAGACAGCACAAACAGGATTTTCCCTAAGCCCTCACACCCTCGTCCTGTTTGTGCTCTGTCTGGCCCTGTCTGCCCAGGAAAATCTTAACTGATCCTATCAGGCGAACCTTCTGGATGCACAGAAATCTACCAGAAATTGGAAGGTTCCATATCCACATTCAGATATCAGATAAGAGGGTGGATTTGTAGGTGAGTCAGGAAACTTTACAGTATTAATCTTCAACAGATAAACGGGAGGTTTAAATCAGAAAGGGATTGACTAACCTGAGCTAAAATGAGGCAGAGAAAACTGTTTTGGATAATCCAGTTATTATTCTTAAATTGGATGTTTATGTTTAAAGCAATGTTTATGCATTTTAAATTAATAGGATGCTGTGAATCATGTATTCTTATCTACTAAGGTGCGGACTTTCTCTAAATTTCACCATTCATACTCACATCAGACTTAGCTGTATTTTGATCATCAGTCACATGTCCATCATTTAATTCACATGTTCAAATTCCCCAAACATTGTGAAGAGAGTAATGAATCCACACAACAAACCACATAAACTTGACACAACCTCTGAAGCAGTACGAACATATTTCCTCTTTTATTTACATTCCTTTTCAAATGTTAACATTTTTCGCTATAACTTTTGATCAGGTTGGCATTTGTTCTCATTAAAATAAATTGGCACAAGTAAAACATATGTAGACAAAAGTTTATTTACACCATACAACATTTTGTTTTTAAATATTTTATACAGAGCTGCAGACCAGAGAGCTTGCTGGGATCCTTCAAGCAGATTCTGCAGTATTAAAGTTGTGAAATATATTATTTATATAAAAGTGAGTATTATCTTTATTGCATTTAAAGCAATGAAGAATGTAGCTTGACAAACATTCATTTTAATATGACAGAAAAAATCCTCTTTGCCTCCCATGTTTTATATTATAAAGTAAAAAGTGTAGTAATGGCCAAACAGACTGTTATAAACTTTTTAAAAACCTGCATAAATATATACATTGTGCTCCCGGGTCCAGTTTTATGAAATCAAAACTAGACCCAACGAAGCTGGGACGACATGGCATGTCATTTGCTTTGTGAGGTTTCGTCAAGAGAGATTACCTTTTTTAGCCAATTCCTCAACAGATAATTTGAAACACATGATGGTAAATATTGTACACCAGGCTGCCCCACACTAAGTACACTAGTGAGAATACAAAAAGTAACACTGATGTTTTTTTTCCCTTTTTTCTCTTTTTTTCTCTCTCCTCAGTCCTTATATTGTATTGGCACATAATGTCCCTGCCACACTCGTATAATCCAGATATGTATGCCAAGGCTGTTAGAAAAGTCTGTTGCTTTATTCAGTGCAAAATACATCCCCTCCTCCTCCTCCTCCTCCTCCTCCTTTCCTAGTTTGCATTTTCTCCTTCGTCACACTCTAGACCTCCGTTTGGAAGTCTCCCTCCTGGACGTCTAAGGGTAAGTTGACACACTTTTCCCACTCTGCAGGCGTCATCTCCAGTGAGTCCTTGGGGTCAGATTCTAGTACATTCATAGTGGCGTAATTCTGGTACTCACAGGCTGGATTGTAGCTCTCCCATGGATTCTTGTTTGGCATTGCCTTGTCCTGTGAACATTGCCAGTGGGGTGCGATGTTAGTGGCATGACATCCTCTGCAGCTAAACTGTTATTTTTACAAAGATTTTTTTCTTCTCCCAATGAAATCAGTCAATTTTAAAAGGGCATTACATGAATTCTACCCATTGCTAATTGAAAATAATGGATTAATGCTGTGGAAAGCATCAAATAACAAAAGATAATGGTAGTGTATTAAATGTGACCATGCTTACACTATTATCATGGAGTCAAGGCAGGATTGTGTTTTCCCCGAGCTCAGGAACTGGTGTACTGCATAGGCCTCATGTGTGAGCTATTCATCTGAATGTGCTCTCATTGACAGTCCCAAAGATACTATTGCGAAGAAGGGAAAGAAGCTGCTCCCAGTCAGGGAAAATAAAATGGATACTGATGTCTGCAGCCAGCTCTGCAGTCGTTTCATTAGGGGGGCGAAATAAAGGAAAAGGGGAGTGAGAATGTACTGTAGTTATCGTTTTCTACACAAAGGAACTTGCACTGGTAACTAAGCAACAGGCCTCAGATTACATTGTGCTGTAGGGGTGATTGAAATGTGAGTGAAAAAAGGATTACATGAAGCCAAACGCCTGCTGCGTACAGTAGCTGACATTGTCTAATAGTCTGGCTGTGTTTGGTCACCAGCCCAGCGTCTATTTGTTGCCTCAATGCAGAGAACATCGTTGCTTGTCTGAGAGAGACAGACAAATCTAAACATCCCCTTTGTCTGCAGCTCCAGCTAGGTGTGGAGGTAGGAGGTGGGACTTTTGATATGCGGCAGGATCAGGAAGATTTCTCATAACTCGTCTGACGTCTAGATCCAGCGTGACAAAGCAAAAATGCCTTCCAAAAACAAAGAGAGGCCCCCCTCCACTACCCCTACCCACACCCAGACACACAGTCGCAGTAAGAGAACAGTGAACTTAAGGGAGTATTTGTATAGATGTTGATAAGATTAAAAAATCTGCCATGCATTAATGGAAAAATGATGGGGTTGCTAAGTAGATAAATGCATGTAAATAAAAGTGCATTCATGGCCTTGCATTGGAATGGATGCACTGTACTGCAACATTACCAAAGGTCTTTCTTCCCTGAGACTGGCCTTGTGGAGAAAATGCTTCCTTGCTTTTAAGGGGATGGTCGCCCCCCCCCCCCCGCCGTCGCCAGCTGCTGGCAGACCCACTGTGTGTAGGAAGGTTCCCTTCCACATGAATACTTCAGCTACATAACCGCTCATTTGCACAATCACACATTATGTGTCCTGCACCGGATATCTGAATAGGGTATTTGGATGTTGCTCTCTTTAACTGGCTGACCGCCACCCCCCTGGTTTCCTGTTACTCACCATGCTTCCCATATTTGGTATGTCTCGAAATCGGTCCAGGGTTTGAAATTTCTGATTCAGTTCCTGGAACAGCTCCATGTGTCTTTTCCTGGTGTGCATGACTTTCTGCAATGGCAAGGGTTTTTTCTTTGGTATTGACAGCCAATAATGGAAATGCATCCTCTTCTCCACCCCCTCCAACTCTGATCAATTTGTTAGTGTCATGGTAGTTTACTTGTTGGCCAGGTTTTGAAACAAATCTACTCGTCTCTGCATATATACAAGGGACTGCCAAAATAAAGGAAACACCAAGATAATTAAAGTTAGGGTAACACAACATTGAAAGCCTGAATTATTTTAAGTCGCAATGGTTGGAGTATCTGAATTAAAAATAATTCTTCAGTGACAAATTGCCTCATTTAGAGTTTTGTCGGCGTAAGGGAAATCCTTATAATCAAACCTTGGCACGAATTTTCCATTTTAAAGGTTGGTGTGCGTCTGAGCTAAAACAAAATGCACCCCACATGCCAAAATAGCTGCCAGAAGCCTCGCGTTTCCTTTACTTTGAAAGTGTGTGCAATATATATGCAGTAAAGCCTGATTTAACAATGCAAAGGAAATGCTAAAACCTGCCGAAGGGGGTTTGAATATGTGTTTGCAAGCCAATATAATCATTGTTGAAACCAGTGGTAAAATCAGATGTGAAATGTGCAAATGACTTTAAAAGCATACATTTTGAAAATCAACATATAGCTAATGGATGTAGGAGATGGAGGAGGACAAAATGTAGATGAGAACTGTTGCCCTGTTTGTCAGTTGACAGCATTGCTTTTACCTTAACTACACAGCATGTCAATAAATCTCATTAAATCAAAGCTGTGTAACTTCAATAAGCTTAAGAGGTGCAACAAGAACTAGTAAATCAAATGACAAACACAACTGCACAAAAAAGCCTTTTCTCTACTTGAAAAAAGCTAGACGCATGTGTTATGGAGGGAGACTTTCTTTTTACATACCTCGAAATCCAGATCAGAATATCTTGACTTTCGTCTCTGTGAAAATAAAACATGACGGCATCAAGTTAAGAAATGTTCAAAAAGTACAACAGAAAGCATGTATGGTACATTTAAAGTTGTGCGCTAAGCTGTTTATTGCCGTTCTGTGTCCTCTGCGCTTCATCAACATCAGAGTATGTACCTCTAAGGAGCTCATAGATATTGTCGACCCTGTCTCACTCCTAGAAAGCCCCGCAGATTCCTCCATCTCAGCGAGGAAGTTCTTAACAGCCGTGCGAGGTTCAAAGGGCAGGTTTTGCATCTGCTCTGGAGCGCTAGGATACTGCTGCTCCAGGTTCATATTCATGTGGTCCATGCCTGACGGGCTGATATTGAAGTCAGGGCTCATCTTGTAATGCATCAACCTCTCGTGCGGCAGCGTATCCATAGTGATGTTCATCTTGCTGTCCTCTTTCAGGAGGGTGGACGTGTTACACGACCCTGACACCGCTGCTGCAGAGGCACGAGGCATGACTATGTAGTCTGTCTCCATCATCTGGCCCTGCGCCGAGTGGCCCTCCATGTCATGGCCGGCCATGTCGTGGTCGCTCTGTCTCATGGCGTCGTCGGTGCACAGGTAAACAGTGCGACGCATGTCAGCGTTGCTGTCAGCCATGCACTGGTCCTTTAGGTCACCCACTCCTATCGGCATGTGCAGAGATGAAGGCTGCTGTATAATCACTTTGGAGATGATGTTGCCTGGCAACGTGGAGTAGTTGAGGCCCTCAGGGGCCTTCTCATCCTCCTCATCATTGAGGGAAATGCGGGAGAGGGTGCCTGTTATGGTGGCGGCGCGACAAGAGCCCATGTCTTTGTGGAGTGCTGCGGGGCAGAGTGATACAAGGATTAGTTGGAATTTCTCAGTAATGAAAGTAGAGTCACAGCTTGTCTGAGATTATCCAGCGTATGACCAAAAGAACAAGAGAATTCAAATCAATATGAGCCAATTCCCAACAGACTGCGCTGCAGAGAGAAAACTGTAATGACAGGACATTACTGATTATGCATTATGTGTGACATTCCACCTGAATACAAAGGGACACAGCAGTAGCAGATTCTGGTATCTCTAGTGGATATAACAGTAAATAAAGTAGCACAGTTTCATTCTGTCCCCGAAATTCAGCCTGTGGCGTCCTAATCCTGATTAAGTGATAACCTTGTAATGCACCAAAGATTCTAAGAAACAAAAGCTTC
>JAQFJA010000003.1:11152874-11174701 GCA_029874485.1 Naso brachycentron
ATGAATAATAAATACTTTATACTGGTTGCAGACTGCTACCTGTATTTCAATTGTGATAAGTATAATCATACAGCTTATACTGAGACCAGCTTAGTGTATAAAGTCAATACATTTTACCTTTGCAAACATTTCATTCTCCTGAACTCCATTTCATTTCTGAGGGTCTTAGATAAAATGTACTCTGCTGCAGTGTAAATGCTTGGCTCACGCCCTTTTTATCAGACATAAGGTCATTGCAGTGTGCTACGAGAGAGCCGCACCAGTCTGTCTCCCCCCACTGCTCGAGGCCAGTCCATTTACCCAGCCCTCAGAGAGCTTGACGGGAGCACAAAAGCATCACAACAAAGAGCCTGATCGGATGAAGATCTGGCTGCCCCACAGAGAGGATGAGAATGGTGGATGGCGAAAAAAAAAAGATGCGCAGTTACTTGGAAAGACACCTTGGCCGGAGTCCTTGAGAGAAAATGGAAGCAGCAAGGTATGATGGGTGATGATGAAGAGGTTTAGAGAAACACGCTGCTTGCTTACCCCAGCCCAGACACAGAAAGCGCTTGCGGATGAGCCTGGTCCGAACCTTTCCTGTCACCGCCATGTACGACTGCCAGGCCTCTGTGAGGACCCAGCAGAACGATGCCAGGAAGAAGAAGTGCAGAAAGGCTGTCGTCATGATGCAGACACCCTATTGATGAAAGAAAAAAGGGTCAGAAAGTGATACACTCACTGACCGGAACATTTACAGAAATGCAGCTTCTCTCTCCTTTGAATCGGCTTATATAACAGGTGCAGCTGTAACACAATAGCAAATGCAGACTCCATCAGATTCCACATGTACAGATTCCTGTAAGGTAAGAGGCTCCCTGCAGATAAACAGATTATACTGATATTTCTTTATTTCCTTAAACTACTTTCAAAGCACCGACAGCATTTGCCAGGCTAGGCCGTCCGCCGGAGTACTATCATGTGGAGTGAATGAAACAAAGCGACGGTTTAAGCTGCAGCAACAGAGGTGGCAGTTGTAGTAAAGATCAGAGCCAGGCTAGCTGACACAGAAAGACATGGCGTAGCATTCTTCTGCACTAACCCTCATTAGTATGCTCGGGATCCCACCTGGAGGCATGTCAGCCAAGGTCAACTGTTTTACACAGAGAGAAGGGGAACAAACCACAACACTGCTGAAACGATACAGAACGCACGCATCGGAGGCAGCAGATTGCATTCAGGCTTGACAATGTAACGGCACTTTTCAGCCTCATTAGCTTGTCCATCTTTGTTCCACAGAGAGGCGCGTTCTCCAAATGGGATTGTTTGCAAGAGGATTAGAAATAAAGAAGTATCCTTAGGAATCTTGTCGTTGCACGCTGACATTTGTGAGTGAGAAGAGATTAAGCTTGTTTTCAGCTCAGATTGTTTGCAGTGTGAAGCTGTGGTAATCTGAGCGATGCTGCACAAAGAGGGGAAGATTGAAGTGTATCATCTCATCCCAGGGCGTCCACAACATACTGTGAGATCTCCCATACACTTAACATCCCCACTGAGAAAACCACACTAAACCCATCCATTGCCTGTAGGGTTCATGGGGTTCGTATGAGACGAGATAATAATCCTACATGAGCTGGGAAATTCTGTTTACCTTCACTCACGAGGGATATTAAATACATAATTGTGCATTCAGGGAAAAAAAAATGTTTATCAAAATTAATTCGGGATGCATTCAGGTGATATAGGTATGTTTTAAAGCCATATTTTCAGTGTCTAAGTTTGACATTTGAGAGAAGATTTGTCCGGAAATGCAACACACATATTCTTCATCTTACATGTAGTGCTTTTTATCCATACAAGATTGCTGTCTTTTTTTTGTTGGAGGTAATGACTAAACAGTCTTCATTCTCTCAAATATTATGGAACTAGATGGCACTCAGCTTGTGGTGCACTAAGTACCAAAGTAAAAACAGGTTTAAAAAAACTCTACAGCAACTTCTCTGTCCTAAAAAATCATGACTTGTTTACTTATAATCCCCAGACCTTGTTGTTAGCAGTAATGAAGGAACTATTTTCTTTATACACCTTCCTGTGACACATGAGCCATAGTGGATTTGGCCTGGTCAGGTCAACTTGTTTAAATTTCACCATTGGTTAAACTTTTGCAGCTGATAAAATATTTTATGATACTCGAGCTACATTAATGATGAGAGTTAGGCCAGCAAATATGAGTCAGCTCTGGCATATTCCAACCGAGAGGAGATTAACAAGATCAGCAATGTGCACTTAAAGAGAACAAACACTTTTCATTCCTGATTCTCAAGTGTTAAAATGTACCTGTACCTGCCAAAATCTTTACGGTGTTCTGTGAGAGTCAGCTTTGACATTTTGTACTTTGGAAGAAGATTCTAAATGGCAGATGTTGTAGACAGCCAGTGCTTCATTAAAAAATTTGGGCTTAATCAAGTTTCGGGCAAATTTTTTTCTTTGCATCCTTTTGAGAATAGTGCGCAATGTTTGTATACTACAGATGTCCCAAAGGAAACAGGAAAACAGTTCTGCTTTAGTGGTTACAAGTAATTACAAGTGAGCACAGCTGCTTTTGCAGGAATCGCACACACACACACACACACACACACACACACACTCACACACACTCTGTGCTTTAAACCTTAATTTAATAAGCTTTGATGAAGAAATAATACTGCGCTAAATCATAGCTACATAGTGTCTACTTTTGGGATGTTTTTCCTTTCCATTTGATTTATGAATTCAGTGACCTATATGTTAGCGCACCACTGTGCTGTATTTGATTATGGCAGGGGAAATATGAAAAAAAAATCTTAGATTAAAGTAAAAAAGTAACTTTTCTTTAGTGATTCCTAAGTGATGGAGACAACAGGGCAGGAAAGAACCAGTACAAACAGCAGCTTTACTGCCTGCAGTCCCCCCTGAAGCTACATCTAGTGTTGCTGTTGCTCGTATGCTGTCCAAGGTGCTGAAAATAGAGCCTGCCTTGTTTCCTGCCTTGAAACAGGTCACATGCAACCGCTATGTTTCATGGTTCACTTGGGTGCCTATATAGCATACAGCCGTGTTAATCCTACATAATAGAAATTGTGCATTGTTGAAGCAGGAAAGGGAAAATATGACATACAACAATAAGGTTGAAACCTAGAGTTCACTCTGCCCTTTAGAAAGGCAAATGCCGGGAGATGTTGAGCGCACTGTGTCAGTATCCATGGAAACAGAGGGACTGAGGGAGGGACAACATTTAAACATTGCAAAGCTGATAGACACAACAGGAAGAGCAGAGGCTGACGGTGAACACTTCAACATGTTCGATAATGGCAGTTTAAGGTCAAGACAGGATATTTGAAGAATTTCTCCTAGTGGCCTGACTAAGCTCCGTTTGAAAGCTCTGGGACGATGATCGACGCTTTCTCGAACGTTAAGAACTCAAAGCCTTGTTGCCATTAACTGCAGCACACTGTGCATCATAATGCAATGACTGAAAAGGAAGTGTGCAGTGACATGTTGCTGAAGTGAAACATAAAAGCAGATCTGAAAACACCACTTGTCATAATTGGATTAAACTTATATTGACTTAGTGATTAAATTATTTCACTCAGAGCTCAGCTCAGACCTTTTCATTTGCCCATCACCACCAAGTCATTACTTAAACTTTCAGTAAACAGTGAAACTTTTAATGCATATTTTTACTGTAACTGCAAATTGCACTTAAAAGATCTTGATTGCTGGGGGAGAAGCATATTAATTGCACTCTGTGTTGTTCCTGCAACCATCTGGAACATTACTTGAAATGGTGTAGAAGAGGAGAAGTACATTTACCACAACTTTTATCTTCCTGACTGTTGTGAATCAGTGTAGGAGGAGGAGGCTGGTTGTTATTTTGACTGAAGCACCCTCCGTTTGAATCAAGCAACAAGTGCCCCGGTGCTTTATACAGTGGGTGCTTGGGTGGAGGACATTAAAAACTCCAAACAACAAAGTGTTGGTGGTGGCAAAGTGTTGTTGAACCACAGAGAAACACTGAGCAAAATGTATCTACTTTGCCACTACAGTCAGAAAATGGCTACCTCTACAACTGTTCTCTGGCTGGACCACACAACAACTTGGAGCGAGCTCATACTTAACTTCTGCCCACTTTAGTTCCATATGTACCACTCATTAGGCTCCAAACAATGCACCTCACCGGAGAATTCCTGCTGTTAAGCTGCCACGAGCATGTGGGATTGAGCTTTGTGTTGGTTTGGCCCGTTTCTCCTCATCAATCATTTAGTTACAAAGTTTAACCTTCCAC
The DNA here is from genome assembly GCA_029874485.1 of Naso brachycentron. NCBI lineage: Eukaryota > Metazoa > Chordata > Actinopteri > Acanthuriformes > Acanthuridae > Naso > Naso brachycentron. Next base: position 11,157,178 of record JAQFJA010000003.1, read on the forward strand.
TGGAAGGCAGGGATTAATGAAATGCCTCTCTGCTGCACATCACTATAAGGGAGGTCAGGCTTCACGAACTAAAAATATACCATCGCTCAAATGTGCATACTGCATTACTGCACACGTGATACGCAGCACATATATGACCTTGGGCATGCCTGTTTTATATTTAATGTCTTGCATGAACATGGAACAATATAAGCGAAGAAAAAAATCATCCTTTGTTTTTTTTCAACTCATCAAAATTGTTTGTATTCGTGAGTTTCAGTTTTGTTCGCCATTTCTTTTATACGATTCTTTTTGGGGTGGAAAGCGGAAAGGAGGAGCCAGCGAAGTTTTGGTGCCTATGAGGCTACTCCGCTTTTCCATTTCTACTACTAATAACAAAAAATGTTGCAAACATGGAGAAGTTGAACTTAGTCAGGTTATGGGAATTGTGTATTTAATTCAAAAAGGAAATTTTCAAGCTATTAGTCATTTTAAGGATATTAATCTTTGATAAGATACCACTTTCAATAAGACATCTGTGCTGATATATGACATGCAGTGTTTAAACTAAAGGTGATAATTGTCATTCTCCTGACACATCAGAAGGTTTAAAAGCCCCCAAATTAAAAGCAGATATATTTTGACAAAGCTGTTTGCCTGAAAAAGAACCGTGCCAGCTCACAATACTGACCTGATGTGACTTTATGACATGTTATGAGCTTGTGTTTCTATTATCTTATAAAAGGCATACATGAGGTTTTTACTGTCAACTCTTAAAACTGAGTGGACAGGCTGAGACACAGCAGACCTTCACCGCCACCTTGTTAATGTATAATAAAAAATGTACTCATTAGAGAATGAGCATGTGACAAGAACAGCCTCTAAAACTCCAACACTCTCTATCTTTACATTTCCTGGCAAAATCAACAGTGTCTGCTTCTCTTTGTCTTCCCTCCATAAACCAAGGCGAACAACGACAGAGGACAAAAGAAATGCACAGGCAGGCAAAGGTGACTCACTGACTTCCTGCTCCCAGAGGACACCTCCACACTGAAGAGATGATTTCTATTAGACCATGAGCAAGTCTGAATCCACAAACAGTGGAGCCAATTATATGCACTTCTTACAAGAGATGGAGGAAAAACAAGTGAGGCAGTGTCAGGCAGCACGGCAATTAAACCCACACAGGGGCTATGTTTTCTCCTCATGCTAGCCTACCAGTCACACACTGGGTTCTACACTATGTCTGATCAAACACGTGAAATATTTCACAAATATTATTACAACAGGAGAGACGCAGTCGATAAAACAATAGTACACCTCACAACAACCTGCAACGAGCTTATACGTATTAATAGGAATAGTTTGTCCTGAAACAGCATCCGCAGCATTGTGGAGGACAAACTGCAGCTTTCTAACTTCACTGAACCACCAACAGTGTATTTTGCTCTTGTGGTTGATTAAGCTTGGGAAATCTGGTCTGGTATCGAGGTGTCCAATTATGAACAAAATCCTGGTTTAGTTATTTTAAATCAAATAGTAGAATTTAAATGAACACTTTTTTATTTCAAAGTCTAAAATAATATTAAGCGGAGCTTGTTATGCCGTTTGGACATCAACTTTAGAAATGAAAATAATGAAATCTTAGTTTTGATTTCCATATTTGCTCAAAAAGATCCAATTAAAAACAAAACGACACGTCTCGGCTGTGAGTTTGTGAGTAAGCGACATTTAATCTTAGTGGTTATAAGCTTTTACAGCTGTAGAATCGAATGATTTCAAAAATCTTGCATGATACTGATTTTTTTGGCCACTTGCGAGAAGTGAAATAACCTATAAATACAATATTATACATAAAAAGGATGATGTGACAAATGTTTTGGCAGCCAGTCCAAAAGACGCAGAGTGTCAGCATTTATTTGTGGAAACATTAGAAGCTAAAAGGGGCTAAATTGCTCAGCAGAGCAGAGGGGAACTGTTGAGTCAGGTGATCATTCTCTGTGGCTTCATCCTTTTCATATTAATCATTTGATCCATGGCTGATAAAATAAAAAACAACACTGATTTCTGCAGCTTTTATGCTCAGTATAAACAACAATACTAGCCTTACAGTATCAGCGTTGCTTTTATTTTGCATCCCATGAGTAAGTCAAGATAGTTTGTCGAATCACGCTGGACAAGGCTAAAATGACATCTCCAGTATGTCACTGGATTTTCTGAAAACCAGCTAATCTCTTTGCAGACTTCAGAGACAGATATCTTATTAGGAGCGTGCCGAGTGAGTATTCCATGTTAAGTGGTGGTCCTCATAATCAAGACAAGAAATGAATGGAGCCCTGATTAAATCTGACAAGGCTTCAAATCAGCTCAGCTTTAAAAATGCCCTCAAGCTTTGTGCATTCACAGACTTGGCTAGTACTGTGTGCAAGATGTGAGGACCAGCGAGAAAACAGATGAACTTATCGTGTGTGGATGCTGGTTTTTGTTGTTCTTTAAGATGAGAATGTCTGCATAATGCAAAGCAATTCAGTTTCTGGTGAATGGATACACTTTGATACATTTTGTCCATATTTAATTTATGGTGTTCTCGTGAACCAGACATTGTACATTTGCAAAACATATTTTAGACAGTTTTTTGTACATTCATTCATTATTCATGATTCAATTTTCATTGAACATGGGGAAATTAATGGGAGGAAGCGCTTTGATTTATGACCAGAGCCTGGCCCAATACGAGCCCCCAACTGCTGGTAGGCCCATCTGCTCCCAGAACAAGTCATACATGTAAGCACAGTGTAAATGGCCATGCTGCACAGCACCAGCAAATGCATTTTGTAATGATGGAAGACCCCCAGAGACAGAAATTCTTGCAAGCTTTCCTAAGAGATTTCTGGCTCCGTTTTACAGATTTTCATAAAATCTATGACTGCTGCAAAGTAAGAATGTCCAAATACTAAAAGAAGCACTGGCTTGTTAATGAGGCAAAATGCTGAAGAAAATCGACTAATGTGGAGAAACGAGGGTATAAAGACGTGAAGAACAAAAAGTGCGCTCCTTGCAAAAAGGTACAGGTACACTGAGAATATGGCTACACAATAAAATGGACAATGTGTCATTCTGTAGTGCTGCCAAATGACTGAGAAGGGCATCTGTGTGGGCAGCTTGTAAATCCCGACTACTGTTTGCCAGAAAAATCTTTTACATTAGCCACTTGTTTACCGGCCAGTTACGAAGCCGGAGAGAGGAAGTGATACATATTTATTGGATGCGGTCCTTCTTTAACGAAAGCGGCTGTCCTTTTTGAATCCTGCTGACTCGATTTGAACTCATCGACATCCGAACAACAAAACAGTTTCATATGCTTCTGTGATGTCTTCGAGTCATCTCAGTAATGCACACTGCACAGAATAATTTGTGCACCAGAGCTTCTTTTATCCTCCATCTGCTTTATTGTCGCCATTGCAGGAGCCTCTCAGGTGCGACATCACAATAATTGCACAAGTCTTTGATTGACCGGTGCACCAGGTCTCCTCGGGTGCATCATAGCTGCCTATCTTCCCCAACATGGTTGATTATCCATAACTGACAAACTACTCTAACTTGTTAATAATTGCAGTACTTCATGTTCACACTATAAATATAGAACTAGCGTGTAAACTGATGCCTTTTTTTGTTAATTTTGTAGTTTTCTTTAAGGTCTCAGACATTTAATTGCCATAAAGATCATGATTGTCTCAGTGTCAGCAGATTGGGGTTATCTCATTTTACCAGAGGACAATGCACACACAAGCCCGCACAAAGTAGATCTACATCTTATGGAGGCATTTGAAACACTTCATTCTCCATTTGGATGAAATATAATCTGTGCAAGACCCAAGAGAATGTGAGTAATTTGCTTGAAAAAGGCTTGTTTTTGTCCTCTCAATGACAAAGCCGAAATCTTCAATGCAACACAAAAGGCGCTGTTTTGTAGATTAGACTTCTAGTGGATGAAGAATGAGACTGAAATTGAATATCAGGCCTTTTCAAAATAAGAGTAAAGTGGGCTTAAATGTCTCCAGATGACTGCAACAGGTGAAAATGATGGAGTTTCGACTGCTGCTGATCGTCATTATATTCTGCAGGATAAACTGCACCATACAGTGGCAAAACACATTTTCATGCACTGCAATACAAACCTAAAGAGGAGAGGAAGGAACAAAGTATTGAACTCAATACAACCAAGACAAGAATACCATGATGTGTTGCTTGTATCTTTCCTCTGCACCATTATCCCAGTTAAATCCTTTGATGGATAAACATATTTCAAACTGTGCAGATTAAATCTGCATATGACACTTACCACATTGTGGGTCTGTGTTTGTCCAACCAGGATTAATATGTTCGAGCAGATTATAGACAAGCAGAAGTTGAGCAGGATGATGGATCGTTCGGAGCGAATATATCTGAAGAAAAACAAAGAACGACAAAAGCAACCAAATCATTGTCTTTCTTTAGTTTGCGGAGGGTCTTAATCATTCATCGTCACGTGGTTGCAACTTATGCCCTTCAAGTGTTTGCAATTACCTCCATAGCACGGCGTAGATCACCGCCAACGTGATCAAGGCGAGGCAAGACAGACCACAGCCAACTATCAATGTCACAGATGGGACCCCTGAGTACTCCATGGTCTGTGGAGGAGACAGAGCAAGACGAGAGCAGTCAGTGGGAGGTTGGCTGCGGTTCATACAGGACAGTAAACCTTTACTGCTGCCCAGAGATGGACCCAATCAAAACAACAACCACCAATCTGAATAGTCTACTGTGGGTTCCTTAATATGCTGAGAGGATTGAAGTGCACGCGTGGGCTCGAAGGTTGTTTAGATACACGTCCAAAACTTTTCACCTACAGTATCAGTGCTGCAAATTACATTACAGAACAGTGAAGGCTGAAGCAAGAACACCGAAAATCCAGCCTGAAGTGCATTAAAATATTGTTTTTCCTGTGGATTCTGTCATTTGTTTTGCCAGTCACACATGAGCTGGCCAATGGTAGGCCTGCAGTTAGGAGTGTACTGTACATCAGTGTGGTTTTATACATTACACACACTAGTCTTGAGATAGTCATTGTATAAAAAGAAAAAAAGCACTTTCATGGCTAATTTAATGTTGTTGAATCACTCAGGCTTGATAGAGCTGAAGGTAATAGATTCTCCTTGTGCTCTTTCAATTCCTAAAGTGTACTAATGCAGAGCCCACTGTGTAAGTACTTTATGTCCTCACTGTTAATTACTTTATCTTCAAAAGAAATTACAGGCTTCTGCTTCCTTCACAGTAGTCTGATTTCAGCTTAACGAATCAAACGCATGCTTTCAAAATAAATCTCAGCCACAGAATCCGTCTGATTTCCTCACAGCAGCCGAGGAAGAGCAATACAGAAATAGATGTTAAACGTGACAACTTTTATTTTTACCTTCCTCTCCCAACAATATGTGACTGATGAGGAGGCACACAAGCATCAGCACGCACACGCCCTCCCCGCGTGCACGCGCGCACACAGAGTTATCAGAATCTATGTGCAAACTCGAAAAATCCCCCCCACAATCTCCCCTTACCGCTGAATTAGTATTTAACGGGATTAGCACGCTAAATATTCAATTTTCATTCGCATCAGCTCACACACACACACACACACACACGGTCAGCGTCTCTCCTTTACATTGGCCTATAAAACCCACACTGAATAACAAATCAATAGCCTACTTACTATTTCTCTTGGTTGCTGAGCCAAAATGGCGAAGGTAGATACACGATCACATAAGCATTTTGTATGGGATGCATCTGTAAGCACCGTTTTACATCCTTTTGTGGACCAGGCTCCCCATGAATCGTTCCTGCAAGAAGAAGGCAGAGGCAATTATAGAGGTTTTAATTCCAGCGGTGGCACGACTTCACATGACTTATCGACATCGCTCCGCGGGCTTTTCACTTAATTATTTATTTGAATCGAGAGAGCTATAGAGCCGTATAGACTGTACGGCTGCATTGAGGGTAAAAAAAAAAAGGCGAACAGACACATCGACACGGCTCTTGTGAGGCTACGAGCAGCATTTCAGCTGGAAGCTGATAGAGAGGCAGAGACACGGAGGAGGGGGAGGACGCACGGAGCTGTCCAAGCAGACCGGTGCTGATTGATTCGTTATACGCAGATAAATAGCAAACAACTGATATGAAAACACTAGTGATCCCTCAATCAAGCTTAGAGATAAAAGCGGTTATATTTACCTGCATGTCTTTCTGCGTGATTCTCTATATCCTCTAGATGTTTCCCAAACGGCTGTATTCCTGTTTCTCTCCTCTCAATGCCCCCTGTTATCCTGTCTTTTTCCTTTTCGCTTGATTTTTTTTTTTTTAACCCCTCAACTGTTTTAATTAGCAGCGTTGGAATGCTTCCTTAGGGGGATTTTCACCCTGGAAACGGTGGACAGCATCAGATTGATACTCTGTTCCTCTCTGCTGGCGTTGGAGGGGGAGGTTGATACAGCGGAAAAAGAAACGCACGCTGTCGCGGGATCTGTTTATTCGGCTGCAAGTCTGATGATATGACGGGAATAAATGTTGTTCTGGGATCATTCCTGAAGATCATTTTACACGAAAGTTGCCGCTCCTCGCTGCCGAGCGCTTTGCAAAAACCACTGCAGAACTAATACCACCCCGCGGAAGCAGCGCGAATGGTTGCAGCCGGTCCCCACTTCACACCACTAGCAGGTGAAATGAAAGGAGCGCTTCTCTTCCATTTGTCATTCAGCCCCCCACTCATTTTTAATCTTCGGAAGGGAAAAAAATAAAAAAAAACCACCCTAGTTGATTGAATACCCCACGTTTAAACTTTATTGACACACACGTGCGAACATGCGCCTGTTTTCTGCTCAGCCTGTGCCGCAACACGTATCCTGATTTTAGGATTCGTGTCACAAAACGCTCAAGCGCACACCTGTTGTCCTGCAAGACACCTCGCTGTCTCTTCACCCCACAGCATCACTCATTTCACGGCAAAGGCTCGTTCCACTGAATCCGAATAATACAGAGGATACTAGCTGTTGATTTGTGTGTCAGGTGGCCTCTGCTGCGCGAAGCAATCCTGCTTTGTCATTTGATCAATATGGCAGCAGTATTTATATTTCCTGGAAGGGACTGTGGATCCAATTGCAAATTCTGGACTCTGTGTACACAGTAATGCAACAATAATAAAAAAAAACAAAAAACAAAACAAAAAAAACAACCTTTACTTATTACCCCTCACTGGGTCGTGCCCGTTTTGTGTAAAAGAAATAATGCACAGCTTTGATTTGCTACCATTCATTTCAAACAATAACTTTCCCAAATGGTCTAAATGCAGTAAACAACAAACACTGCAAAAAACTGCCATGTCACAAAGGTGATATACAACAAAAAAAACCTTATTACAGCCACAAAGGGAGCCCTGAATCACGTCTTAAAGGTGCACAGTGATCGCACCATTCTGCTGATTTAAAGTTTCAAGGATTTCTTTGGTGGCTTCATAAAAGGAGGCTCCAACGCTGACATTTCATGATAATAACTACATATACCCCTGCAGTGAAGCACTTAAGTTCTTAGAATTGTAACTCTTTTGAACGTATGAATAAAAGTGACCTTTACTAAAGAACATATAGCAATGATTTAGATCACATAGTAACATAAGAGATGTTTTACATTGTGTATTTTAAGATTTCATTAACCTAGAGGCCAAATGAGCCCGTGATAGATGACATGCTTTGCAGTAACGAGGGTGGCCGTTGGCAAAAACGAGGCACCTTTGGGGGCAATAAAGACTCAACTTTAGAGCCAGATTTGAAGCCATTGGAGACACGTAACATAAAGCTTTACATCAGTGTTTGACCTCTAGTCATTGACAAAAAGCAGGTTGCTATAGTCCAAAGCACTTCAAGGGTTTAAGAACTTGTTGCACTTCCTTTTTTGTGCTTATGTGTGCCACAAAAGAGGAGAATTGTGCATAATAAGTCTCAATGAAGCCATCGTGTTATACTGCTTTTCTTTTATCATTGCAGATGTCTGACTACATGTAACCTTCAAAGTTTGAAATCAAGATTGCTGGGTTCTGCTGGCCTAAACAGTTGCCTTGTATGAGTCTGATCTGAAGTTCTGAAGTGCAGCTATTAGTTAGATTGTTCTGTGCATATTCACACGTGATGGAAAGCAGCATTTTGAACACATCCTTTAATATCTGTGTAGGGTTTTCATTGTTCCTGGAGGACACAAGGATGGCCATGAAGAAGTCGTACGATGTGCACAAGCATCATCACCCTTTTACACATCTGCCCACATGATAAAACCCTTTGTGTGCAAAGCAAAACATGACTGCCAGAAGCAAACCCACTCTCTATGCACACTTCTCTGCGAGGAGACTGATAGCGTTTGTTTTACCTCGACTTCTTTGAAAACTTTGTGATGAATCCACCACTCCCAAGACTCAATCCCCGACATGATCTGTTCCTAACTTTTGACTTGCTAGATGTTTGCTTCTCTTCTGTGCCTGTGTGAGAAGCTGACAGGAGAACAGCCCTGACTGGGGATTTATGTACGCCACGTCTGATGTGTTGTCTGACCTTATCTGGGCTCCGTGGCCTGAGAATATAAAATAACCCCGAGAGAACGTGTCAGTGCTGATGTTAACCACAGTGAGACCGATGACGTGACATTCATCACATCCTCTTTGTTGACCACTTTCTATCCACGCAGTGATGTCTTGACAACTTTGTACCAAAACCTCCAGGACGGAAATATGTGACAGAATTTTAACATGCTCCAATTTGGACATATTTAGTTGTCAAGTGGCAAGATAAGTGACAGCAGAGTGACGTTAAAAGTTGGCAAACTTTTGCACACATTCAGTATTTAAACCCTTGCATCTCGCTGAACCAGAGACAGACAGTTGCTCAAAACTCCAATTAGGTTTTTGGCCTTTGCTGAACTTTGACAGACCGAGTTCCTCCAGTCAGAGATCTTATTACTAAACCCATAACTTATCCAGATGTCCGGGCAGTGCACTTAGAGTCAAACAGGGAAGCTAGGCAACCTTATGGTTGTCTAGCTAAACAAGCTGCAGCCGAATAAACTAAATGATCCAATCAGGCTGCAGGTTTTTGTGGTTTTATGCATATTAGCTAGCTTTGCATATGAAGCTGCTTTTCACCCTATAAAGTATGTCTTCAGAAATGGAGGATAACAATCCAGAAACCTCTTTAAATGCATTGTGTGCCCACATCAGATTAGCCAGGCACTGGGCTGGGGGCTTAAAGAGGGCCTTCTGTGATGCACTTTAGGCAATTTCGAAAAGTCTTGAAAGACTGACGCACAATGACGGGCAGAGGAGGGCGGGGGCAGGGCTGGGAAAATATTCCATCCATCTTGGATCTCTTGATGACGGGCAATTTATATCAGGCCGTGGGCCGCGCTGCATGTGTTAACTGAGTGAAGATGAAAGAAAAATGAGTGCATATTTTGATGTAGCGAGAAAAGTCTTATTAATCCTGAGTGGAACAAAACCATCAAAAGGAGAGAGACCGGCAAGAAAGTCTGCAGTTTGAGGCTGTTAGTGAGGACACGGATGACTCCACAGGTGCATACAAAATGAAGGTGTCATTCACCTACTAAAGAGTCCATTATGCCTATTATGCTGCAGTTAGATGACCTTCAGTGCTCCTATGGCTGTCTGTCCAGGTCACTTTGCATTTTAAGAGAACTTGCATTCATTGTTAGAACAATACAAAGGTATTTAAATCTACAGGGTATGATTTGCAAATTATTGTTGTGAACCGTGTGTTTCTTAAAATAACTCATCAACCGCGATTGGTTCGCATGCAAAGTAATATATAAATACATCAATTAAAGCAAAGAGCATCAAATCAGTCACAACTGCTCGGTGAATGTAGCACCACTGAGTCATCACAGCACCGTGGCTCTGGTGCACTTCATGTACTACCTCAGGGTGCACATGTGATTTACCCCAACCCCCATCCTTTGCTGTCACACACGCCCGAACACAGCAACATCTCCTGCTGTCATCTAATGCATGCTTAGTGTCCTTATCAGTCCATCATGAGTCCTTGCTGAGTGAAGCTTACAATTACTGTAAACATCGCCCACATTGTTACACCCTCTGCCTGCCGACGGACTTTTTACAGTGCAAAGAGTTTACTGCAAAGTGGACAGGCAGTGGTGTCGGGCACAACCAGAGGCGGTTCAATTGCTTCGTTACCGAATCCATCAGATATAAAGAATGCAATGCTCTCACCTTTATCTTCTCCACATCTGCAGCATCTACATTTTCCATTGAAAACAAACAAACAAAAAATCTTTCCTCATGGTTTCCTAGGACGAAATCTGATTAAGTCTGTGGAGCACATGTGTCTATTTATGGGTGTATGATGTAGAGAGCTCAGCTAAATTTTCACAGCTAGAACCTGAAATCAATACAACTGAAACTGGAAGACGCAGCTCGAGACCTGCTGCAGGTGAATTTACTGCTTACACAACTTGTTAAATTTCTTAGGTAGCTCTTTACTTAAAGTGCATTAAGTTGACGTGCAGATAAGCATTTTAATTACGGTATGAATCAAAATTCACACACACACACGACTAGAATGTTATCATTAATTAATTAGTCTACTGTAATTATCATATATAATTCTTTTGTTTAGTTAATGTTACAGCTGCCAATCATGCACCTACAGGTGGAAAGCATGATTTACTTATTTATTTATTCAAATATTACTAAACATCAGCAAAGCAAAGCTGGAATGTAAGTACATCAGACTGGGCCCAGGGCACTGGGCTTGTATCTTTTAGTGTCTATATTATAAAAATGTTTCAGAATCCAAGTCTTGAATCACAGGTAAATCCTGGTTCTTCAGATTTGCTGCAGTCGGCAGTGTTTGGTGTGCTCTGTTTGGCTCAAATCCAGCATCTCCAGATGTTTGGAGAACTTGAAGCTGCAACAGCTGCTTTTCACACCTTGACATGTAAATGATTGATGTGCTTTGATTCGACAGGAAACAGAAGGTTCCTGGTAACATTCGCGGTGCAAACTGTAAATCACGGAGAAGTTTATGTCATTGTATACTGTAACTTTATGTAACCATTGACATAAGTCTATAGTTAAGGCTGGATTTAAACACGTTACTACTCATCACTTCAGGTAACTATATTTTTGAGGTATGTCAGGAACCAACAACAAGGAGCGACAAATACCTGTGTAGGGACGAGGACGGGGTTGGATGGATAGCTGAAACACAGGATCGTCACAAGGGGGACCAGATTTTGCTTATTTTAACCAAAACCATCATTTTAATCTCTTTTCTGCTATCCTGTGATATCCCACGATTGTCACAGGAAATGGAAATATGAATACACCCTGTGCAGAACCACTCACATTGCATTCTTTTGCATAATCTTTAGGTAGCATTAACATTCTGTTGCCCTGGAACACAGCCACAGCCATAGTTAATGATTTTGTGTTTACATATTTTGTAGTGCATTTTTCGGCTTCATTTTCTGCCATCATAATCAGTCTAATTTAGGATGAATGTAAACAATGTTTGGGATTTGCACTCTTGACTGCGGCTAAATCCACCAATAAATTGCTTGGTGTCATCACCCCTTGTGTCTGTTTTTTATTACATTCTTTAGTTTTTTTATTATTGAGTATATGGCCTTGTATGTTTTGCAGAGCAAATCATTGCCATTGATAGAAACTGTGTATTTAAAAGAAGGATGGACTTAATCTTGCTTCATCTCAGCACTGCAGTTATTTATCACAAATGTTTGGCCATAAAGATCACAATCTATGTGGCTCCACTGCACCGTTAAAGAAAACTACACCTAATACTTCCAATAACATCGTAGTGATAATACAATTTATTACTCTCAGAGCTTTAAAGAGGAAGCAAAAGGATTAAACAAGGGGAAATAAATCCCTAAAAGTAAGAAACAGGTAGAATTACAGCTGCAGTCATAAACGAAGGCTGTGTGTAAGCGCCTGTTCTACAGAGGAGTCAAGATGCTCTTAATCCTGATGTGGCAAGTTGTGTCAGGATCTACAAGCCTTTAATGATGAAGGTAGTCTGCTTCAGTTTAAGGTTTGGCCTCTTTTAAGACTCTGCCGGATAATCTGAGAGGGAACGCTTAAAATCTGCGATTAAAATGTCTGTAACACACCCATATGGCTTGCCATGCACCGATTTACATGGATTCAGGGGATTTTAAAAGCATCTAATTGCAGGGGACTGACAAAAGGCTGGAGCTGGTTTGTAATGTCATTCTGTGATTTTCGTTTTGTGCAAGTTTAGTAACAGTGTGGAACAAACGAGGAGCTAGAATTTACACAGGTTAGTACAACACTCAGAATGAACCATTTAAAGACGGAGGAGCAGTAAACATGCTGAAAAGTTATTTGATTTGAATTCATGATGCAATGAAATTTCCAAGATAGTGCAAGACAGTGCAATAGTTTTTGATTTAACTGGTAGGTTATTCCCCGAAAAGCATTTTTCTTTAAACACAACTGGAAAGTAAACTGATCTAAAATCACTGGGTTGCATTTCATATTTTCCCCTTGGCGCAGTGGTGGGATATTGGTAATTTCATGCTTGTTTGATAGCTGAAAACATTGACATTTGAAAGCGCAATAAAACTGTATGCATCTGACCTGTTTACACTTGCTGCTGTGGAGCTTGAGAGTACATGACAAAAAAGATATTAGCTTTCTCGATGCTCTTATGTTTTATTTTTCACAGCACAGGAAGTGCTGCTTACTAGCATGTGTATTTATATCTTTGTTCTATTCTTTACTGCAATTCTTTTATTCAGGACTTTGAGACAGTGAGGCTGACAGGTGGAGCAGATCACCCATTAGTTCACAAAACTGTCATTTAGTTAATTCACAATACGTCATTTTTCTGCTCCACAGGAATGAGTAAGATAGACCTTTGCCTCATGTTAAACCTACAATAACCCATCTGACAGGTGAGCCGTTATAATTACTTTAAGTGGAAGATTGCTTGGAAACTTATTATCTTTTCAAGAATTATTAAAAACTTGTTGAGGCAATGCAGAAAAGATCTGCTGTATTGTTTTCATTCAAATCAGTTATCATCACTTTCTTCTTCTTCTTGACATAAAGTGAAAGACTTACTTGGATCCTTTTTATATGTCAAAGGACAAATATCACCATTCAAAAAAATAATCAATTACAAGTAAAAATGCATTCAAATATATTATTGGGTTGTTTTTACTAATGCATAGTATACAAGTAGCATTTTAGTCTTCCAGTTGGAACTAATTTCAGTGTATTTACACAGTGTGCTGTGGGTTAGTTTAATCGTTAACAATGTATTACATATATATGACTGATCTCATGTATGGAATGTGAAATAAGTGTTAATGAATGTGTTAAGGAGCCAACATAGCTGTCTCATAGATGTAGCAAAGAGTAAATGGTTCAATATATTCCTTTGAGATGTAGTAATGCATAACCTGGCATTATATGGAGCTAGACAAGTGAATTTCAAATACCTCAAACTGTATTTAAGCACGTCGCCTTGGTAAATGTCTCTTTCCAGAGCTGCAAATTAGCGACCCACGTATCAAGATGCCACAGTCGATACGATTCAGAGGGTATTGTAGTTTCGACAAAAGTAAATATTCATTTTTTAAACACATAAATTATGCAGTACTGTCATTGTTTTTAAAATTGTCTTGCTTGCTTACTTTCCCACAAATTGTGCATTTTAATATATCAGATTATGCTCGTAAAACTAGAACTTTGATTCAGAAATAAAAATGTCCTACTCTTACGGTCTCTCTTATTGCTTTTCATTTCTCTTTTGCTTGAACAGAACAATAACATTTTCTAGGATTGCAGTTATTAAAGTTTGCAACCCTTTATAAAACGCACCCATTTAGTTCCCTCTGTAACAAAATAAGGAAAAATCGACAAGCAGAGAGCATACCCACAAAGTAGCTAAGGAAATACTGGTATCTGTCACATTATCAGGCTCCAGCTTTGCAGTGATAAACAGTGTGTAAAGACCTCCCAGTCACTTACATAAAAAGACAAGTCAAAACAGTTTTCTTTGTGTTATCACATTGGAATATTTACGCCTCAGGTTTGCAGCCCTGCGGTGAAAGTAAAGCAGCAGAGACTCAGGTGTGGCAGCTGTCTCAGCCCTGCAGCTTTCACTGTAGCTGCCTCCGGTGACCAACTCAGTATTCACATGTTGTGTATCCGGACCACAGCCAGTTGGTGCGACGGGCAGCACAGAGGACACAGTTCTCCACTCGTGAACAACATTTCCAGTCTGCTAATTGTTACAGTGAGCACTCTCATTCGCTTTGAACCAACATGGCTGACAGATGGCGTATTACCCCCTCAATGAGTCCTGAGAGTGGCTGCTATTGTGTGACAGGACGTGCCAACTGTTTGAAATGAACATGATAATCATACCACGCAGCCATTCGGTGGTGCTTTGATTAAAATGACTTGGAGTGGATCAGAAAAAAACTCTGATGTGAAACACTTGGTTTGTGAAAGTGTGAGAGAGAGAATGGAGCAGAGCTGTCCCAGTTGTATCTTAGCTGTTCAAAAATAGACCAGTTGCCCTCAAATACCATCAGAGAAGACAGACTGTAGTAAAGCAGTTATCTGCTGTTTTGTTGTTATTCGTATTTAAAGGCTATCATGTAGACTGATCAGTTTCCCATCAGCATGTTAAATTTAAGATTGATTTTAAAATGTTAAACATTAAAATTCCAGTCCTGGCTGAGTTGGTGACACCTGTTTTTACTGGTAGTAACTGTAAGTACATGTTATAGTAATAAGACCGGCCCAAACATTGCTTTCAAAAGAGACAAGAAACGACTGCTGGGGAAAGGAAACCAGGAGGGATGCCTGATGATTATGTAAAAGTTGTATTTTTTTGAACACTTAATTATTTCTGAGAAATAGAGCTAATAATAAGAGGCCAAAGCGCTGTCATGACCTTACGTCCTAAGAGTAGCTTGGCAGCCCCTCAACCCCAACAGTCCACTACAGTATATGCCTTTTGTTGTTGTGTTTATTCTGTAGACTGAGCAGCTATATGTTTTCAGATCTCTAGTTTTGTGGTGAGTTTTTAATACAGTGACAAAAGTTTTTAGCTGCGACCAGCAGCTCTATAGGTCACTCTGTTGGTTGGTTAGATGGTCAGTCAACAAAAATTCCCCACTCTGTGGCGGCAACAGTTTTTGCCCTAGGATACTGAAATTTGGCATGAAGGTCAAGTGTATATGTGTGTAAAGGTTTGTGTCTATGTTCATGTCAGCTGGCTAAAAGGGGGCGTGGCAATGGGAGTGGCTTATTGCAAAAAGGTGCATAACTTCCAAATGGATTCACAGCCTTGCAAAAAGATTTAGTGTAAAGGTTGGTCATGAGCCAAAGGACAGCTAATTAATTATTCTGGCTAACTGGCAAAAAGGGGGCGTGGTAGTGGGAGTGGCCTGAGACAAAAAAGTGTGTAACCTCTTAACAGATTCAGGTAACATGGCCAAATTTTGTAGAAATGCACGCACACTTAAATTGGTCATTGATTGCCCCACTGCAATACTTAAACCCTTTCATAACTTGTAGACTCTATGGGAGGCATGATTGCAGTCAGTAATTTTTATTTCTTCACTTTCTTTCTTTCCAAATTTAACTAAAGAAAGGATTTAACATCCAAACAAGTTCACAGTATTTTGCATCCCAACAAGCTGCTGGTTGCAGCTCTTGTGAATTTGTGCTTGTTTTGATGTACTTTGCAAAAAAAAGATAAAAAAACATTTGAAGAGTCAGAACAGTTTGTTTTTGTTGTAATAGTGCTGTCAGTTACATGTGGATAGGTCACAGCTATGACCGCCTTTATTGCCCTCAGGTATGCATGAACTACAGGTTATGACTCTCCTTTTAAATGACAAAAATGGGAAATTAAAGTATTATTATCAGTATCTGCCATGAGAAGCAGGAGAGTATCTGTAATCTTACTGGCTCAATAAATTCATATCGTGCATCCTTATAAACCAGCCTTGACCAGATTCTGGACATCAGAAATGCAGCAGGACAGCAATTACTGTGTCTGTTAACAGTGCATCCACATAAACAGGCTGAGAGGACTCACATTCAAAATGACCTGTCCTTTGTCTAACCTACAATGTGTGCATGCATCACGTCTTGTGAATCCATTGTGCATGTATCATGTATATGAATCTCACACAAGAAAAGTGACAGCATGACAGCATGCAAATACATTGAATAGCCATAAATAATTTTAAAATTAGGATTTTCTCCAATTAAAACTTTAAGGCTTTAATTCAACAGCTATCGGCTTCTTTTTAAAGTGTAATAAGAAAATAGTTGTGAAAGCAGAGCACAGGCCTCCGTGCTACGTAGCCAGAAAAGTTGACCTCCAGTGAGTGGAAACGCTCCAGCAGTTTTGGTTTTTTTAACTGACAGTGCGACGAGGATGTCCTGTCAAATGTTAACTGTGCAGAATGAAAGTCATTCCACTGCAAACAAAGTAACATTAAACTCCCCTTCACAACATCACAACAGCAAACTCAAGCAAAAACAACATCAACTTGAAAGGGCATGTATGTATAGCAGTCAACAAATATTTGCTATGACAGCACATTATAATCTAGCCTAATGCAACACAACACGATAGCTCTCTTTGTGGTGCTTCTAATGTATTAATTTGTTGTGATTGTGTCAGCTCTTTACTTGTCTCCATGATAATTTGTCCAGCTCTGTTTCTACTCCATAATGCAGCTGTGTTTTGCATATATCCTCATGATTTTGGAGAGTTTTCCCCTCGCTATGTTACGTAATTCTGCAGTACTTGTGGCTGATGTTCCAGCACTTTAGACGGTGACTCTCTGGACTGTTTGTATCCTTATGAGCACTCATTTTTAAAATAAGTATTTTTCACTTGTCTGTTGAAGCAGAGGCACGCTGCTAATTGGTATTTAATTTCAACATTTTGTGTAGCAGTGCTCACTAGTACGAATGTCTCTATAATTGCGATTTGCAGGGGTAAACTTATGACTCATGTGTGACTCATGGTACATGTTGAAGTCTTGATGACACCATGACAGCATATGCTAAACACGTAGACCCACACCATCACTGACTCAGACTCGAAACACCAGCAAAGGACCAACAACTGGCTTAAATCAACTAATGTTAAAGTCTCGGCAAAACACAACCATACAGTATGCTTCACAATATTTCATTTACACACGGGCCTTTGTAAAAGGCCATTTTATTTAAATATATTCCTGTTTTCCAGCCTGATTAAGATTCAATGCATACAGTACAAAATCTTTTTTTTTCATTTTTTTTTCTCCAGCTCCCTTTCTTGTTTGCTCTGCAAAGACTTGCACAAGAGAAATTTGTTCCTCTTTTGGAAGATGAAGGGAAGGTGCACGCTAATCCATTTTAAGAACTGTAACC
>JAQFJA010000003.1:11200628-11211567 GCA_029874485.1 Naso brachycentron
CTCGGTGAACGCTAATTAGAAAATGGGCAGCGATAACAAAAGATGAACGGAGAAATGAAATATATTGCTCATGTCCTCACCTGTGGCATTGGGTGGGCATCTGTTAAAGGCTAGTTCTCCTGAAGGCGTCCGTCTCCACACCATTGACACTGCATAGTCCTCGGGACAAATCTCATACGGTGCTGAAACGCAAAGCAGCACAAGCATCAATGCACAGAGCATTTCAGCCTTTCTGATATGATGCAACAGTTTCTCCACATTACACATGAGAACATATGAAAATATAGGAGATCAAAGCTGCATGGTGTTGGTCCTCTTTAATCACAGTTTTTGTGAGACCAGGCGCTACATACAGCAATTATGTTTTGTGGTACTCTACTTTTTTTTACATCTGATAATGAAAGGATTAAGTGACTTTATGTTTAAAAACCCACTTCAAACACAGATTACTTTGAAAATTGTCGACGTGTCACCACTATTTCAGTGACTCTGGTATATACTCATTCTCAGTCTTCCCTCCTCTGCATCTCCTCTTCGCATCCCGGTCGAACGGATCTTATGTAACGAAACATGTCATTCACGCCAGGCAGATAATTATCTCCTCGCTTTCAATCAGATGCAACTGTAATTATCCTTTGACTCACCTGGGCAGCGTTGGTCGCTGCACTTTCTGACTTCTTCTCCGTTGCCGTCACACTGCTGCCCAGTCACCGCTGCCCCCTGACACACCCGGGCTCGCCTCTGCCACCCGCCGTCGCACGACTTAGAGCAGCCACTCCACGGACCCCAAGGATTCCACTGGCCGTTAGCTAAAACAGGATCACTCTTGGTTAGAAACAGGCATAAAAAGTGCAAAAAAATCTGACAGGAAATCAGTTACAACGCCACATCACCATGTGCTACTTTTTTAAGCTTTTAAGGAGCGTGTGATGTCTGATATATCAGTTTTTTACTGCGTTTTTTTCTCTGCTTGTTTTCAACTGGTAGATGCAGTTTATTAACAACACTGCAAAAGTGAACATAACTACTTTGAGAAACAAGAAGAATGAGTGTTTGGCTAAAGAAAGCTGCTCTGCGAGTGGTGATTATAGGCCTCACGTTGCCAATATCAAAAAGGCATTTACGCTGAAGTTTCCAAAACCGGCAGCATGTTTTATGCCCTTGTGATGAACACTGTTAAATTGTGCATTAAACAAAAAAAAAACAGATGCTCCCCTTCAGCAATGTTGTAAATCACATGCCCTTGTCTGAACGGAAAGGTACAACAGCCTGTGAGCAGCAAATACACTCCGCTCTTCTTTTAACCTCCGCTTACCCCCTCCTTCACATGTACGGGGCTATTTTGTGTCCTACAACTAACCTCTGTCAGGGTTGCTTACGCAGGAGAGAAAAGAACAGAAACCAGTGCGACCTGTTGGCTAAAACTGTCCGCAAGACATTGATCAAATCCCAGTAGATACCAAGGCCTCTGCTCCACATCAGAGCAGCTGATTCCTCAGACAGATGCATGCTCATGTGTTTCAAAGAGCTCATTGTGCCAACAGTTCTGGAGAAATTCTTCCAATTTGGAAACATGTTACACTGATTCAAATCCTGCACAGACCTTCATTGTACTTATTACTCAGATTTTTTTTTAACTTTTTTTTAAAATGTTTTGTTTCATTTCAAAAGAATGCCTGTTGCCTTTTAGCACACTACATCACTCAAAGATATTTTTGACTATTTCTGAAAAACAATTTCTACCTTTTCTGAAAAGATACTGTACAGGTTTTACTCTTTTTTTCTACAAAGCAAGACAAAGCCTTGAGCAGTTGTGGACACGGTGCTGACTTGTTAAATGATGGCTCAGACTGTGTTGTCTCACTAATGTTTGATCTCTCACCTTGGAAACGAATAAGAATTGCTAAATAGGCCGGCCTCATTATATAAATAAATTGCATAATGCATCCTCTCACTGTGAGGCAAACAACAGCATCTCCCACTTCATCATCATCAGCACGAATTGAGAGTGTGTATTCACAAGCATTTTCGGCTCTTTTAGAGGTCCAAGAGGGCATGAGGTTGGATGACCAGTTACACAACATTTCCACTGACTTTCAAACATTTGAGAGGAATCATTTTGCCACACACATACCAGAGGAACCCAGAATGAAACCCCAGCTGTTTTATGCTGCTGCTGCTGCGGTGAAAATTGCATCAGGAGATTATGAGAGTGCTCAGGCCCTTCATATGATCAGACAATTCAAAGCCTGATGGAGACCACTAAGCTGACATCTTTGAGCCTCTAATACATCTATGATGTTGACAGGCAGTTAGGACAGCTAACCCTGAATTATGTGAAAGGCATACAGTATATCTAACTGGATTTTACAAATCCAATTGATAGAGCATGGTCTTAAACATTATTCTCAATTCTTACAACACAGCTTTGAGTCTTGCTGCGGAGCTTCTCGGTACACAAGAGAAAGGGTGAAACAGCTCGGTAAAATCAGGCTGCATGTTTAATCTGAAGTTGAGAGTTATGAACACGGTGCTCATGATTTTTAAATGGCGATGACAATATGGGACGCGCTGTTTTTGGTCTCTCTTTTCCCTGTTTGAAATAATGGTTTCGAATTTAGACATCAAAGCGGATATAGAATTAAGAGGCTCAGGGTTTTACCTGTGCAGTCAGGATTATGGCACTCTCTGCTTTCTGCCCAGTGACCGCGACACTCAGATCCCCCATGGGCGGCCGCTGAGCACTGCCTGGTCCTCTGCTGAGTGCCATTGGCACAGGTCACCGAGCAATCGCTCCAAGAGCTCCACTCCTGCCACTGCCCGTCCACTGAGGCACCAATCACAACCCACAAGCATGTCCCATGTGAAGGGGAAAAGACGGCAGACAGAAATGGGAGGAGATATTCAGATCACTATTCTCTCTCAGGGTGAAAGCCAATAACACAGACATTAAATTAAAATCAAAAAAAAAAAAAAAAAAAAAAGAAAAGCACGGCTGCTAAATATTCGATATTTGTTCTGATGGTTTTCTGCTCTGTTTTTTTCTAAGGTTAGAATTCAGCCAAAGGCAAAAGCAAAAAAATGTTTTTGGTAGGATGTCTACATGTTAACATTTAGATTATATAAATATCAAAAGGCATAAACTGTTTGCCTTCCATTTTGCCTGTCTGGGCAGGGGGAAAGCATCTGGGATTGAGTGCTTTTCTGTTACCAGAGCAAAGCTAACATTTACTGCGAGGAAAAACTCATCATCACTAATCTGCTTACCATTCACAGGCAATTGCGGGTAAGTGATTTTGACGTCAGTATTACAGAACTGACTCTCGACAGGGTTTCCTAAACTGCATCACTATTACTGCATCACTATTACTTTAAAAGCATCACAAACCCTGCATTCAAACAATTTCTTTACTCACCTTTACAATACTGTGTTGAGTACTGATTTTAAAGCTGTGTGTAAAGTAGAAAGCTACAATTATCAAGAACTGATCTTTGAAAATTAGATACTGATGTTATGCTTACCATGCCTCTCTTCATAATTGTCAATATTGCTATTTTTTAATAGATTCAGTGAGCAGACAGATGATACCTGGGCATAGGGCTATGTTGCAAAGCTTAGTCTGGGTCTCAGGTCCATCACAGGCCCTGCCTCCATGCTGGGGAGGGGCACACATCCTAGTCCTAGTGCGGTGACCTCGGCCACATGTGAATGAGCACAGGCTCCACGGTGACCACTCCTCCCACACACCATGTACTGCAGGCACAGAAAAGGCGTCAGGCCTAATCAATGTCTCTGTCTCTGCTATGGCATAAACAAACCCATAACAAGCTGCAGTGAGCCATAAATGAAAGACAATCAATCAAAAACAATTAGCAACAAAACTAATGTTAATGAAACAGTGAGCACACAGACACCATGGGAGTTCACATATCCTCAGCCTCGAGCTTCAGTCACCTCTGGACGCTTAGTGTTGTTTATAACATACACATGATGATAATAAATGCTACCCACTAACGGTGTTTCATACACTGTAGGTACAGAATATGATGAAAATGTCAGGCTTTCGCATTCAGCATTCGACGTTCAAGGTGGAAGATAAGGAACTGGCTAAGTTAACATGTTCTGCAGTGGCTCTGCAAATCTGGTATTAAACAAACAAACTTATCAAATTTATACACAAAGCAGACAACATCTTAACCTGGTTCCAGACCTGACTAACTGCTTAAATCTTTTTTGTTTTTTGTCAAGACATGAAACTGCCAATCTGCCTGAATATCATTCTAGACTGTCCAAATTCAAAGGGAAAAGTATGAGCAAACATATTTTATGTGACTGTTTCCTGTCAGGTGCACAGAATATGCCTAAACAATTAATGCTTTACTTATAACAATTAATGCGGCAACAACGTTTAAAAGGGTTATAATTAAGTAAAATTCTCAATGTCATGTAGCATTTTCTTAAATCTGGACAATTGGGACACACTGTCAGTACAATTTTTCAGTTAAAATATTATATTAAAACAGCAACTACGACTGTCCTATTTTCAGTTTGATCCTTTGGATTCACATATTGCAAAACCTTTAATTTAAAGGATTTTTTCTGGCATTATTAACTTTCTAATCATATCCTTCTTTTTCCTTTCTTTATTATTTGTGGTATTAATGAGTATGTTTTTATACTGTAATTTTTTTTTCATCTTTAATATTTAACAATAGCTGTCAATAAAAGCATCATTCCTTTTGCATTTGGGTTTGTGTGCAAGATTAACTGGGTTCTGGCTGACAGATGGCGAGTATTCATAGAACAGCAGAGAATATTTGCTATTGATTCGTGTAAGTTTTCATTTTGGAGACAGAAATATGTAAATTTAAGGGGTTGACAGATGCAAGACATCTCCTGTCTTGTCTTGTCACTTGCATTGTTCCTAATATGCACTGATATGAAATGATAAACAGACATCTTTCGAAAAGAACAAGTTTAACCTTTGATATTAGTTTCTGATGCAACTTCTGGTGTCTTTATCCCAGCAATAAAATGCATTTACTTACAGAATTGAGAGGAAAAGAACTTGTATCAACCCAAATCAAGCTGGAGCTATTTTTTGGATGAGAAGTGATATTGCTAAGTTTTTTTTTTTATGAACTGCAATGGCAATGCGATTACAATAACATACTGATATGTGAGCAGCCCTGCCTTTACATTTTCAGCCAATTCAAGACTGAGACAAAAAATAAATAAATAAATAAAGGGAAACAATATTGGACATTGGCAGAGGCCGCAACATATGTTGTGGCCTTTTATCTGTTGATTACAACTGAGATTTGAGACCTTGTTTGACTACTCTGTCCACATGGAATTGATGTTAAGTGTTCAGATGGGTCACTATCCACAGCTTGCACGGAAGCTCAAAGTTCCTGCAGTACAACAGTTGGATCTCAGAATCAGTTGAGTGGTTGGACCTTGGGATCAAGCCAATGGTCCACCATGAAGTGAGCTACCGTCTGTCCCAGCTCCTGCCTCTAGGCGCTGCTTTGATGCTCTTAGCTAAGTGTCCCGTGGTGGTCGAAGCACTTACTTTGAAAATTTTAAGTTCAAAGCTGGGAGACACCACAGCTAGCAATGATGGAATAGGACTCCACTTTATTTTTCTCTCAAGTGTGGCCATGATTTACAAGCAACCGTATTGTGCTGAATGAGGTGAAATTCTTGGACCAGCACAGGATGATGGACAAAGCTTGTGCACTTGCCAAAAATGTTGTCATTAATTTGTGGTAAGCTGGGATTTGGTTTGCCTTCTTACAAAAACCAGGCAGGTTTTACCTTTTTAAATTGTTAGCCTGCCTCTTATGAAGCTGCATTCATTACACTGTACTTATTATTTTTTTTGCAGAGTGCCATTTCCTTTTTTGCCAGAGTTGTTTTAGGCAGTTTTGAGCAAAAAGATGATACAAATCCACAAAGCTATACATTAGTCTGCAGTACAAGGCTAGCTGCTGAGCACAATTCTGTCCTGCCACATTTGCACAATGCAAAGACAGAATTGATTGTGTCTAGAAATGTGTTTGCAGTGCAATAGATTTTTCTCTCAGATACAGCAATCAGAAGCATACATGCACTAATTACATTCAAATCCAGTACAGTGAAATCATGATTTTCTTTCACTCCTGTCTTTTTAATGTGGTTTTCAATCAATAAATTTGATCATTATCCAAAATCTTTCTCAAGTGGGACTGCTTCACATTTAAGATGTAATGTTTTACATTGTCTCACAGAAAACATCTGCTCTTACTGACCTGAGTCACACTACTATTGTTTCTGTATTCATTAAGAATACAAACCAGAACTCTCAGCCTTTAATATTTAATTTGTCTTTGGTTTGCTTGTCTTTGTGATCAAGTTCATTCATTCATTAATTATCCGTAACTGCTTTTCCTGTTGCAGGATCACAATGGGGCTGAAGCCAATCCCAGCTGACTTTGGGCAGGACAGTACACAGCCTGGACAAGTTGCCAGTTCATCACAGGGCTGACATATACAGACAAACACCCACTCACACTCACATTCAAATCTACGAGCAAATTAAAGTCACCAGTTAACCTAGCCTGTGTGTCTTTGGGGAAGGAAGGGGACCCACGCAGATGTGGGGAGAACATGCAAACTCCACACAGACAGGTTCTACTCCAGCCGGGTAGGGAACCCAGCAACTTCTTGTTGATAGGCGAAGGGACCTGGATTTGACCGTGACCATGACCTTTTTGCTGCGAGACAACAGTGCTAACCACTGAACAACCATGCTGCTGATCAAGCTGGTAATTTTAATAGCCTACTGCACCCTTTGTTTGCATACGCTGTGTTTCCATTAAAGCTATGTCAGTTTATGCTAAAATAAGTGCCTAGTTCTTCTGTTTATAGTAAGAAAATCAGTGGTGCTGTTGCTGCTGGTGATGATGCTATCACATTATGTAATGTTAGCCTGTACTGACGACCATCACAAGCCAATCAAAAGCAGGTGTTAGTACAGCTGATGTTAAATATAAGGCAAGTCAGCATTTACTTAAAATCAACTGGAAAACTGTCTTTGTAAATTAAATATATTAAGTATTGTTGTTGCTGTTGTTGGACAAAGATGTAATTATTTCTGTCAACAAATGCCACGACAAGACCACAACCAACAAATCCTACTAACGTTTAACGTTTAACATTAACATTAGTCCCATTCTTAAGTTGCTAACATTAACGGTAGTTCCATGTCACAGAGGTCCACTCCAAAACACGACTCATCCAAACAGTAAAAATATGTTCCACAGAGCTGACGTTATAACTTTGTATTTGGGTGACATATAATTCACTGTTGAGCACAGCCAGTGTAGTTTACTCCGAAAGAAATCCGTAGCTGCGCTGACGTCCTGGAGCAACAGTGTCGCAAAGAGGACGTGTCTGCGCATGCGCAGTGAAGTAGTTCATTGTTTACACTGCTTTGCTAGCTGAGCAAGCATACAGCCCTACTCAGTTTACACTTCAAGGCATGTCCAAAGGTAGGTTTGTCTATTTATTTATTTATTGATTGATTTATTACGGCAGTGGGTTCAGTGACATGGACAGATATGTCTATATGTTCTCTAATGGTGAACAGACAAACTTTCTCACTCTTTTGTAAGATAAAACAAGGCAGTGCCTACTCTGGCAGCCATGAATTTACCAAATAAATTGTTTATTTGATAATACGTTATCTGACAACATAGAACAACTCTGTACCAACAAGTCAACTAAATCTCACATAGTGATATTGTGTTGTGTGAATGAATTAATGCCAACATAAATGAAATACATGGCCTACCCTATTTGTGTAATTGTTTTACGGAGGCCGGGAAGTGTTTAGTTGATGAACTGAAATTGCATAATGTTACTTCACTCAGAAACAAAACAGTAACGTTACAGAATGCTAATTACCAACCTCATCACATTATATGCTGCGCTACATTATAAGAACTGATTTTATGTTGGCTCTTAATGTTGGCAATGGACACAAGTCCTGTACTGTAGAAATGTCAAATGTTAACAGAATTTCCATAATAGACTACTTTCCATCTGCAAATGGAAACTAAAACTGCACCAGACTTTAAATACAGGAAAAAGAAAAATACCATAGGTGCTGTTGGTCGGCTTGAAAAGGACAACTACTCGGATGATTAACATTTTTTCAAACGGGCAGTTTTGCATGTTGGCAGGTACATTGTGTTGACTGAGCGGCATCACAACATATAAGGAGGCATTCTTGATCTCAGCCTGCAGAAGAGGTATGGTTTTTTCAATGCTGGTGACTATGACGTAAGGTTCCTTTTAGACTGGAAGGGATTTGTCTTTAATTTTAACATACTCTATTTTAGATTTATTTTTCCATCTTGGCATACAGACAGTCTGAAGGAAGCGATTCGATCTGTCTGCCATAGTGTATTAGATACAGACTCACTGTTTCATGTGTGGCTGCATGCTGTGGACAATTTTTTGCATCAGCTTGCTACTGAAACCAAGTAGGGTTAATGCTGTATCAGCTTCATTTTGGCAGATGACTTGGAAAACCTAATATAAGTAAGTGAAAAGGAAAAACCATCACCTTTAATATATTACAGGTAATTCAGTTTAACAGCACTGCAAGACTACAATACTTTTGATATGATTGAACTAAAAACCCATTAACTAGTGCATAAAATTAAGAACGGTGAGATTTTTAGGAGTTAAAAATCTTTCGATTTCTCACACTTGTGAGAAAAGTCAAATTTGCTTTAAAGGTGGCCCAGACTTCTATGGCCCAGTTATTTAGTGATGAATGTTTTGCATGATTATGTGAAAGAAAGTTCTAAATCCACAATTACCTATAAGCAAACACCTAATGTCTGCAATTCTTAAGATAATCCAAGGACAATAATGAATTCACTGGGGCAGCTCTGTACTTTCTTTTTCTTAATTAATAATTATTCTTGATGCATATGAATGCATATACCTGGAATTGAGCTGTGCAGCTTTTGTTTTTTCTTTACACTTAGCTTTAATGGTGTCTGAGCTAACTAATAATGCTAATAGAGGAGTCACACCAAGACTGGTATTTGGGCAACTGCTATTTTGAAATCCTAAACAATTTTTCAAGCTTTTATTCTCTCCAGTAAGAGAGTGACCCTTTAGAAAACTGCCAACTTCCCACTCACGCATGCCACATCTAAAACTGAAGTACAGCACATCTTAAATCAAAATGTGAGAGGATGTAGCCTGCAGTATTTTTATTATTAGCAATAGTTAGTAAAGAATTTGTGATGCATTCTCAGAAGCACTACATTTTACAGCACCATCAAATATCTTCGAGTTCAGAATCTATTTACCTAATCAAAGTGTTTGTCAAAGTAAACAATCCCAAAAACAGATAGTGGTGACTTGTTTAGAATGTCCTACAGGATGCACACAGACAAACATTAGCTTACTGGAATCACTAGTCAGAAAAACATCTGATGCTGATACCTAAATGTCAGTGAGTCATCTGCCCTGCCATCATGGGTTGTGGAAGAAATGCCTTACAGTGTGTTTGAAGAAACACTGCCAAGCTATTTTAAATTGCACGGCTGACCTTCAAGGAAATGAAGCTGACAACACATCAGTGTCTACTGCTCCCCAAGCCCCTTGCAGAGCCACATGTCATAAAACCATTTCAATGCTGATGAATTGCCTTTACAGTTATATGAAATGGAAAACAAAAAAGTGATCATGGAGAAAAACACATTCACAAAGTAACATTAAAGAAGAAAGAAAGCATTAGCTTAGTTACAATAATAAGAATACCTGCAATAATGATTGTAATACATTCTGTCATAGACACATTGAAAAGTTTGTTAAACACAACAACACATTTTCTCCCATGAACAACAAATGAGCAAAACATTAATATTCAAGAATCTGCGGCTAACACTACCTGGACAAGGGGCAGTGTTATTGCAAACCCTTGATTCTCTTAAAGGGCCGCTGCAGTGTGTTCCGTATGGTGAGACACATGTTCTTGTTCGCACCTGCGACCCTTGACCGCATGTTACAGAGCATGAGCTCCACTGGGACCACTCCTCTGCACCTGATTCACCTGTGTGGGAGAAGGGTGACACTAGTTAAATGCAGCAATATGGTCTTAGGGCAGGGCTTACCAGGTGGGCAGGGCAAGGTGGGCAGGGATTACAAAAAATGGGGGAGGGGCCAACATGAGTCAGGTGTGTGGGGTAAAGTAGGGTCTTTAAGTTTTACAAGAATACTATTGTACATTGTCTGTTGTTCCCTTATGTGATCTTTGCTAAATACTGAATATTTCTTAATAATTTGTTTACACCACAGTAGAATGTTGTGTCTAGAATCAAAATGAGTAGCTGCATTAACAATGGTCGATACAATGTGCTTATGTGTAAATGAATCAGCCTTTTTAACAACAGATTTACATGTGCATTTACGCAAAGATCACAGAGAGGGCATAGCTATGATTATAAAAATGAGCAGTAGACATTGGGGTTACATTGAAGTGTTTCACTTCCTCTTAAAAAAAATAATTCATGCAAACAAACTTAGAAAATCAGCATAAACAAACAAAACTTTATAAGAACGTGATGACATGCAAGAAAGACAACATCTGAGAAAGAAAAATGAAATTTAATGGGTGTTAGTTCGGAAAGAGGTCTGAAATATGGAGATCCCTTGCACTGCAGCAAACTGTCTAGTTTCCCTGACAACAGTGAAGCAATTTCTGTTTTTTACGATGGTTTCAAGTAATTTTTCAAATCAGTCTTAGCCCGTTAACTCCCAGGGGTGGGGGAAAATGAGAAACTTGGCTAATTTATTCAGTAGATCACAGTCATTTTCATGTGTTTCATCTACTTCAAGTATTTTTAAATTTCAATTGTGAGTGCCCAGAAG
>JAQFJA010000003.1:11278253-11289494 GCA_029874485.1 Naso brachycentron
TTTATCACTTTTATAAGGATTAATAAATAATAAGTAACTCATTACAGTTTTAGAGTAGCTTGACTAACACTGGTGCTGACGCAGTGCTGTCAGGATAGGGCTGGCTAGAGGATAATGCTTTTGTGGAATTTTTTGTGTTTCCATCTGACCCATTCTCAAACAGCAATCCTGGGGATCTTAAATACACCCACTGTAGTAGCTATGTGGAATATATGATGCTGAAGACTAAGCTGCATGTCCAAGGCAGAAAGTCCCCTCTACAAGCCAATGTAGAAAACATACAACCAGATTGTAATGCAGTTTAGAGCTAGTTATACTGGTAGGCTATATTCGTATCCAGAAGTATAATGGATTATCAATTATTTCTCTCTAACACAGCCCTATTTGACTTTGGTTGAGTCCAGTTGGTTTGGAAAAGAAACAGCTGGTGGATTGTGAACTTAAGTTTCCCTGATAAACAGACATGCCTCTTTGGCTGTTGCAACTGTGCCCCTGGGCTACTGAGAGTGGATAGGCCAGATATGTGCAGGGCGGGCTGCCCCTTCTCATGTTAAAAAAAAAAAAAAAAAAAGACTAGGACTAAAGTTATGTGGTTTCGTCAAGACAGGGGATATACTAAAAGGGGCAGCCAACCCTGAGCACACCCGGCATGTCTGCTCTCCCTACCACAGCAACTCCGGCAACAAAGTGCGACTCGAGAGGATGCAAGACTTCAAGAAGAGGCCTGCAGGAGGGATGCGACAGCTGAGGATGTCAGGGTGCTTACTATGGAAACTATAGCATGATATCTGCTGTGTCAGCACTGCTGCTGGCTGCTTTTTGTACAAACCAACTGCAAGCAAACACAGACAAAGCCAGAGCTACACAGAACGCGGCCTCCATGTTTGACTTAAACTTCTAATTCACAGGCGTGCCCAGCCAATGACGGGAACCAACCGTGGCAGAGTGGGGCGGGTCTTGCAAGAAAATTAGTGGAATCCATAAAAACATGTAGGTGTAAGCTCGTCAGCTGCACACACTAATGATTGCAGCTTATGTTTAATCCATTTTTCCACTTTCGCTGACTTGTTTTTTGGTTTTGATAAAGCTTAAAAAAAAAAAACAAAAACACTGCCCGCCATCGCTCTACTTCCCTAATGCAGACCTGTTGGAAATGCTCAGCTATGATTTGACAATCGTTGTTCATTGGAAGGGTTCAGCAAATGGCCAATTACCATTGCACAGAATGAATACAAAAAGGAGCAAATTAGAAAATCTGTCAGAAAGCTAATATCCAATTTAAGGGTACAGCTTGAAATAGAATTTCTTCCCCTGTTCCTCCAACATCTCTTCGAGACATCTTTAATGATCCCAATTTCGATTTGGTGAAATTTATTGTGTGGGCTGCACTGTATGTGGTCAGTATTGGCTGCTGCTCAGTGCACATGCAATGACTGTCCAAATTGACCAGTGATCTGTCTGCTCTCACAGCAGGTTTGGTGACAACTGCTTGCACAGGAGATGAAAACTATGCTTGATCCACAGGAAAAAACACAAGTGAAAAGCAGACATCTTAAAACTGAATCCATTTAGTGTCTATGGATGTGTTATGAAATATGTATTCAGTATGGTTTTACTGAGCAAAATAAGAACACCTCAATCAATACTGAGTGTGCCACTTACATTTTGATGGGGGCATGCACTCAGATTTATTAATTTGTACATAAGGTTTTTTTCCATTGTGACCTTGAGTATATCATTGGTGACTTGAATTCTGCTATGGCTCTGCTGAATAATAAAGATTAATGCTCAGAGATTATGCTCTTGCCGTGGCGAGTGAGACACATGAGAGAATACTGAAACGCAGACAGACCGTGCATAGACAATAACTGATCTGATGCTTTTATGCTAAGAATTAGAAGAGCACTTAACAGTGCAGTGGTTTTCCTTCATTACTCTAATTGAGATTACAGTTGTAGTGTACACAGTTCAAATAATGTGCCCATTTACTCTTTCACCATTTCTAAAGTTATGCATAAAGGAATTCAGTTTACAATGGCAACAGTTTATCTGCTCACGTCATTGTATAATACAGCCAGAGCTCTCTGCTTATAGTAAAGCTCATCATTCCTTTGTTTTGCTCTGGTTTAATCAAACATCCCAATTGTTTACAGTCGTTTTTTTACACCAGAGAACTGCATCATAATCATCATCCAGTTCTGCATTACACAATTAGTGCTTTGGAGTCAACCTTGTCTGAGGAGCAATTGCCTGGATCAACCTGTCCACTGTAATGAGACTGGCTGAAAACTGCCTGCACCGCTGGTTTCCTGCAGCTCAGCTGTCCCTTGTGATATCCATCTCCTGAGCCTGGTCTGGCTTGTCAATCTGGGCTGCAGGGAGACACTGCCGCCGCTGATCACGTCTGCCCGGAGAGCTGCTTTCAACAGCATGAATGGTCATGGTAAACTGTGCCTCTGTCATCACAGCCAGACAGTCCATTTAAATCACAGCACACAACTTCTTGGAGAATTTCCTGAACCAGCTTTTCACTCCTATTATAACTTTCCGAATGTGTACATGCTGAATCAGAGTGGGCGAGTGAGTTTTGACGGATGTACAACTCAGAAAATAATTTGATTTTGTATGTATTAAAATTTATTCATTCATTCATTATCCTTATCTTTTCAGGGTTGTATGGGGGCTGGAGCCAATCCCAGCTGACATCAGGCGAGGGTGGGGTACACCCCGAACAAGTCGCCAGTTCATCACAGCGCTGACATATAGGGACAAACAACCATGCACGATCACATTCACACGTACAGGCAAATTAGAGTCACCAATTAACCTAACCTGCGTGTCTTTGGTCGGGGAGGAAGCCAGGGTAACCGGAGAGAACCCATGCAGACATGAGCAGAACATGCAAACTCCACACAAAAGGTATTAAACCCCAGCTGGGTGCCCTGGACCTTTTTGCTGAGAGGCAACAGTGCTAACCACAAAGTCTGCCATGTTTTAAAATGTCTTTTCTAATGTGAATTG
This sequence comes from Naso brachycentron, assembly GCA_029874485.1. NCBI lineage: Eukaryota > Metazoa > Chordata > Actinopteri > Acanthuriformes > Acanthuridae > Naso > Naso brachycentron. Next base: position 11,281,275 of record JAQFJA010000003.1, read on the forward strand.
CAATAATGGAACCTTTCAAATTATACTTTTGCAAGCCTGCAGCTGCTTAAATTACTGTTTGTGCTCCTTCTAAGTTGAATAAACCAGTAATAATATCTGGCATGATTCACTCACCTTGCAGTATTGAAAGGGACCTGTCAGAGTCGGTCCATCCCAGGAGATGAGTAACAGGGAGACAGCTGAGCTGCTGGATGCCAAAAATTGAAATGCAAAAGTAATTTCCATTAAAGTAAAAATCCACTTTAAACATAGTTTATATTACCTCTATAAAACTTGGACAGTGAAATCCAGGCTTGTGTCTAACACCATATTTCTTCTTGAACAGATGAAAGCCAGCCAATACTTCAATTTGTCATCAAAGCAAAACTGTCCATGTCTCCCCCATTAATACTGACTAAGAGTCTGTATCCATCGAGACGTGCAGGGTAGAGAAAGAAATATTCCCTCGTTGAACGTTTCTATGAAATTAAGCTCATTAATGTGTTGAGGCTACAAGAAATATGCCCATGAGTCAACAAAGTCACCTCCTGGTTAATGGAGTAGCTCGCGTCTCTTCATGATATCATTGATTAGTATGTTGGACTTGACCTTTTCCAGACAGTAGTCCATGCTCGTAAGTGTGTATTTATTGCTTTGCCCAAGATCTTAAGAATAACAAAGGAGTTTTGGGTGGATTATGACTTATTGATGATCTGTCAACCGCCATCCTTTGATCAGCTTGAGGCATTCACAATAAATGAGCTGGAGTGTAGATGAAAAGTGTTGTTATAACGTTGCACAGCACTGCACTCAAAGTGGAAAGAGTGATGTGATAGCTTGTAAAGAGTGTATATAACTCTGCAGGTGTCATTACAGCAGCAAAGCCCCCAAGCATTCTCAACGGAGCTGATGATCCCTAAAAAAAAACAAGCAGGGTACCTCCCTGTGTGGAGGGGAGGCCACCTGTGGTATCCTACAGATGTGTGTTGCAGTGAGTAGTGGGATATATTAATGGGGTAATCTCTGGTGTACATCTCTAAGGGAGTTGGTGAGGAACACCACTGAGAAGTCCTGTTCTTTCCTCTTGGGGCCGGTGCAGGTGTGCTAATATGATATCAGAGCTGTCTGACGCACTTACACTGCAAAGCGATCACTAGCGAGATGAATTAGAAGTGTCCCCCTCCCTCTCTCTCTTTAATGACAATCCCTCCTCTCCATTTCTCAGTTCTCCAATCATGCAGACAACTCGCCCCGGCTTTACTCCAGCCAGGGCCCCAGCATGAGGATGACCCATCAGTCTGCTGTGTGTTACATGAGCCAATCTGCTGGGATGATAAATGATAACCAGGAGCTCGGTGCTGCTGGCCCTGTCAGAGGAGATTTCGGATGGGAGGGATGATGGGGTTGCCACACCGGCGTGTGTTGCGGGCTCACAGCAGGTACAGAGCAGAGGATCTAGTGCCACCAATTAATGTTTGTCTTAGTTCACCCCCGGATAACCAGAGCAAACTATACACCATGCAGGCAAAGCACTGCCCCGACAAATAGCAGCCGAGCAAGCATGCCTTACTCCTGGGAGCAGGAGAAAAGCTGCAAGGTATTAGGTGAATACGAAGGAGCATCAGCAGCAATTACTCTAGCGTTGCTCTGATAAGCATCACCTGGAAAAAACAAAAAAAGACAAAAACCAAAGCAATATTTTTTACTCTTTTTTAACATCTGTATCATCTAGGAATCTCTAGATTCCTATAATAGGAGGTTTAGTTAGAGCACAAAAATGTCCTAAAATCTCCCAAAGACACTATTTTTCCATTATCCTTTCTGTCAGTCTGCTCTGTGTTCCTCCTGCCCTCTGCCATGTCTGCATCAATACAGCAGGTCTGTGTAAATAGCTGCCATCTGTAAATCCCTCTAACAGCAGAGGGTGCCAAAGCTTTTCAGTTTTACATTTCCAAGTCGCACTGAATCTCCCTGCCTTCAAACCTCACTATTTAGGCACAAGATTATGTCTCTATTTCACAATTTAAAGAAATACAATTTGCTCAATTGAACTAGCATAATGGGAGGGGACTTGATGTACAAGCAAAAGTCTACTGGGGCCTTCTTAACACATAGTTGTCAAATGAATAGTCAACACAACATTATATAATCCCTGTGAGCTGCTCTCCATCAGCATATTTCACTAGCTTTACTCCCAGGTGTTTATAAAGCTGGCTTTCCATCCCTCTGTCTGCTTTATTTGATTTTAATGTTCTTCGGGAGCTGAGATGTCCAATCTGGATGAAATGGAAACATGATGCAGATAATTAGGTTTACAGCCCTGCTGTCCATCTCATATTCTCTCTTTCTCTCATTTGGTTAGTTCTTTGCAATCCCCACTAAATTCACAGCAATATTTTTAATGAGAAAAGCCCAGGTTTGGAAAAACATTGGCACCTGTAACGCAGCTATCATAACCCAGCATCTATTTCTGATTATTAGAGCTCACTTAGGAAGCAACAGTTACAGTGCAAACACAACGATGTCAAGTGTGTTAATAATATTGCAGTTTATTCCATTAAGCAAACTTTTGTTCTTCAGACTGAGCTGTTGTGAGAGACACTCTTCCATGACACGGCGGTGAAGTGAACTGAGTTACTGCTGTAGTGTTTTACCTGTTCTGTGTGTGCGCATCTGACCCCAGAGTGAATCCCTCTCGCCATCTGTTATGAGAGAGACAGAAACATAGAGAGCGGGGATTTGACAGAGCATAAAATATCGTTTTATTGCGTGAAAAGAAATGAACAATACTCGCTCATGATTTTTCTGTTGTTGTTGTTGAATGTCGAGCAAGATCAAGCCATATATATCTCATATATACATTTCATGATGCTAATTCTTTGTGTTGTGGTCATCACGAAGCCACACTATTTTCTGCAGTGTTTTGCAGATTTGTTTACATAGTGCTGCAGCTCAGGTGAGTAACATCATATCCTGATGGTGCATCTTGTCATTCAACACCCCCATGTGCCAAGCTGATTGTAACTTAATACTTTCCACTGAAATGAGCATCTTCCTGACATTTAAACCACAGGGAGCCGCTGATTCTATATTGACAACAAGAAAAGAAAACATGCACCGTGAAAGTGTACAGGCAGATATATAGCAGCATAATCTAAAGATTGTCTCAGAAATCTTTAGTTTCGAGTGCCAAATGAGCTTGCGAGGCAGAAGGCTGGCCGGCACTGCAAGTGACAGATGTCTGATATGTTTGGCATGGATTAGCTTAAAGCTTATTTCTGCACCTTCTCTGTCATTGGAGCTCAGACTCTTCAGACAATTCTTCCAAATTGTATGTGGGCTGTGAGTTGTCCATGCAACAGAAACAGTGGGTGTCCAAAATAAAAGTCAGTTGATTTCAAGGTCAGGGTATGTTAAGTGTGAAATAAGAACAGTTGTGTGAAATTATGAAGAACCACGTGTCAACATAAATCAGTGTTTTCCACACAGTCACTTTGTATGCCACTAATATTGAAGAATGGTACATTTTTCATTTGCTCAATTTACCATGTTGTGGGTCATACCAGCATAAATATTAGCATCTGACCAGTGTATTTTTTCACAGCAAAGTCAAAAGTGGACTGATAAATCCCTTTCCACTAATGCAGAGGAAAAAGCTCTATCCACCTCACATAATGTTCCATCCAGCATCGCCCACAGTGATGGCCAGTCAAATTGGATTAAGCTGAGGTGGCTTGGGGCTTCTCTGCAGCTGCTGCTGTTTGATATGGGGTTTAGGTGTGCTGCAAGTGTTAACTTGGCTAGACTTAAAAGACTCACAGAGACACATTAATATTTTATATGAAACTACGGACCATGATGCCAATGAGTCACTGGCCTTAGAGAAAAGGGAACATTAGAATATGTGATTCAACGTCAGTCTTTTAACTCAAGACAGCGATGAGATGAATTTCAATACAGTTTGCTTTTATGACTCATTAGTGCAAGTGTCAGTGCTTAACGTGTATCTAGAGAAAAAAATACAGCAAAAAAAAAAAAAAAATTAAACAAAAATATGACAGAAAGTGTCTGATTTAATGCAACTGCAAATACTGTTATATTTATGTTCCTATCTCAGTTTTTTTTTTCTTGTAATTATCTTAAACTTAATATTAAACTGACAAGTGATGGGAACAGCCTGACCAGTAATGTCACAGAGATAAAAATCAACCAATGACAAGTGCTTTATTGTGATGAAAAACATATGTTATGCTTAGCCTGGATTCCAACAGACGGCAGCAAGCCATGTGGCCACATAGCTTGGCCAACACTTGATGCCGTTGCCAAAGGGCCTTAAGATACAGTACCACAAGTGTCCACTGGAAGCCGTCCTCACAACAGCATGGTTTAGTTTTTCAAACTCTGTTAGTTTTCCTGATAAACTGTCTCTCGTAAATTGGCTGTATTACCCTGGCCAAAGTGCTTTACAACAGATGGCAACAGAGCTGCATTGCAAGGTGTTGGCTCGTCCATCAGGAGCAATGTGGGCTTCAGTGTCTTGCCCAAGGACACTTCGACATGTGGCTATGGGATTGAACCACCGCCCCTTTCACTGGTGGACAATCCACTCTCTCTCTCCTGAGACACAGCAGCCATGCACTTGAAGTTTTGTGATGACCAACTGTCCTCAGTCAGAACCTGCCACCATCAGGAAACTGCTAATTGATGGATTTTAACTTCTTACTGTAAGAAACAGCAGATTAGTGAAGAATATAATTCAACTTTGTTGTAGAACTCTTGTTGTTTCAAAAAAATGACACATAGTGTGTTTTTTGTGTTTTGAAAAGTATTAAAACAGATGTTTAAAAGCATTTTTCCTCTTATTTTTTAAAAGGGAAATTGCTTTTTCAGATATTATAAAGTTTTTCTGGGTTGTCAGGATAAAAACAAAGAATTTATAGAAAATACAATTAAAACAACTAAATGAATGAATGTTTTCATCTTTTCATGCTCAAACTGCCATGTATGTGCACAAACAAAAAGCTTTGGACTTCATGGTTCATACTGTCTAATGACACCAGTAAAAAACTTTCCTTTTCATTTTTTAATGATTCTTTGGAGTATTTATGAATGTGTTTTGAATTTGCTCTAAAGCAATTTTGATGTATAAACTTCATTTCAAAGCAGTTATCGGCTTCAGTAGATGTGTAATGGTTTTTGTAATATTTCTCTGCATCTTATGAGATGGCTTCAGGTTTCTGTAATAAAATCGTAATGAAATTGTCAGGCTAATCGGTGGAAAGATTTCTTCTCTGACAAAAGACAAGCGATGCAAAGAGAATGAAAAGGGGGCCTTAAAACAGGAACATGTAAAGACAAAAAAAAAGGGATAGTTGACATTGCCATGGGAACAGCCGCATCTTGTGCGTTCAAAAGTGAACCGCAGCGGGAAGGAGCAGGACATCTGACGACAGAGCTTTTATACAGTCCTCAGTTCTGCCTGCAAAGGAATGTTGAGAATCAGATCACTACTCAATCAGAACGTTAGCAAGGTTGTTTTAGAGGAAAATAGGTTTAATAAGAGGTTGTTCTTTGTAGGGGCTTTAGTTGAGGTTGGGGGCTGTGTCCGCATTTACATACTCACAATATTCTCATCATTCACCAGGGTATTGAAGTATTCCGGTAACACTGTGACTCATGTAAACACCTAAACCCGTAAGCATTACCTGATTCAGCCCTTATTCCAGTAATGAGAAACCCGAGTAAGACAGCTAGGTTAAGCCTGTATTAACCGGAATATTCAGGCATGTATATACCTTACCTCGGTAACTACTGGAGCACACTCTTGTGTGCATGCTTGTGAGTGCTGAACGAGGAAGAGATGGGCAGAGCTCACCCACTGCTAATTAGCTCAGCTCAAATACTGGTAGTAACAGTAATGGTACTGGTAGTAATAGAAAGTGCTAGCCTGCCTCCGCCTAAAGTCATCAAATAAACTTTCCAGCAACTCTAAACAGTCCCATGTGCTCGTTGTGACTTGTTTATTTACCACATTATGTTATTTCTCAACTCAGATGAGCACTTTATGTAATTTCAGAATCAAATACATTTACTGTTGTTATAAGTTATTGTTTACTGGTGCGCATGCACCCTGCTGTTTACATTGGAGTCTTCATCCTGTCGCTCTTGTCATCCAGCACATAAGATGTGAAGAAGCACAACTGTTTGCAATAGCATTCGGTGTTGCAAAATGACTAAAAGCAGGGGGCACACAGAGGATGAAATTAGCTGCATCTTCAGCAAAAGCTAGCGGGGCAAAGCACACGTGCACTTCAGCTGGATAGCAGGTTCAACAACAGGATGTTATGTACACAGGAATATGACCGGGGTATTGTTAGTCATTGTTCATTTAAACAGGTCTGTCACTGACAGGAACTGGGGTAAGCTCAATAACCAGAATATTGTGTGCATGTCAATGTGGTCATTGACTTGTCCAGACGTTTTTGACCAGGGTGACTCAGTTGGAGCATTGACTTAAGCAGATGTGGCCTGAATTATCTGCGCACACACAATGTTCTCTCTCTCAAACCTGGAAAATGCTAAATATCACAAAAGTAACCAGCTGCTTCCTGCAGCACAGCCAAAGATACGTTTGCACACACCCTTTTATCCTCATGTCCAGCCCTCCAGTGCCTTTACAGTGCATATCATAATCCTCCAGGCACTGTGAACAAGTCAGATCTTTAAGCAGAAATTAATTCGATTTGTTCAGATATTTTCTCTAGTTTATGTGTGCAAAGTACAGTCATCTACAAAAGGCTGGACTGTAAATGAAGACCACTGAGAGCAATTTAATGCATAGAAAGCATGTGATGTTGTATCAAACACTTCAGTTTATGTCTGTGTAACATCATCACGTTATTCTGTGTTCCTGCTTTAAAGAGAAGATGCATATTCTTGGATTTTTTTCTGGCATTCATGTATGAAACTTCAGTGGAAACTATAAGCACACAAACTCCCTGCATGTCACTGATAACGCCTTAAAGTGATATGGATCAGAGGGGCATTAGAGTCTGGTGAATCAATAATGGCAGATGTTCTGCCTGCACACAACCACCAATCTTTAAGAAGGGGGCTTACTATGGCACCGTTGATGAATTAGGTCTGCAGGACCTAATGACTAAAAGATAGCAGGATAAAAGATGACAACAGCCTTTCTTAATCTAGTTTGAACTTTTATTTTTCATTGTAAAGTTGTCAACCTTAAACATAACAAAAAAGCTTCAAAGGCCAAAATTGTACAATGGTTTACAACCACTATTCCAAAAAGTTTGGTAGCATCATAAAACATAAAGCAGAATTCAATCATTTGAACTAGTTTAACTTGTTGAATTCTTTTATGCAATCATTTATTTTACGAAATAGTGAACCTTGCCACATCCTTGCTTGTGAACCACCGATTCTTCCAAGAATACAATAAAATAGTCATATTCAATCACAATACTATTACCTGTCTCCAGTGAAGCTTTTATCCGTGGAATGTCACAAACAGGCATTTTTTTACAACATTCTAATACTCAGTTTCTCAGTGTTTTGTTGTCCCTGTCCCAACTTGTGTGAAACATGTTGCTGACATTAAATTCAGAATAAGCGAATTACAAAAATCTGTGACAGTTAGGCAAAACATTAAAGGTTGAGTCAGTGGCATTGTTCGTTGTGGCTTGTAAACACAAGTTGGGCCCCTCCTCCCGACTCAAGCTACCAGAAGTATCTTAGCATGTACTTAACATGTACTGCTTGTACCTGCACAGCAAGCTAGTGATACTAGGTATTCACTAAGGCTGTCAAAGTTAACGCGTTATTAATGCGGTATTAACGCGTTATTAACGCATTAACGCGTTAACGCGTTAACGCAAAATGCTTTTAACAGCACTATTTTTTTAACGCGCGATTAACGCTGTGACATTCGAACCTCTGGCCACTCCGTAGTTTGGGAAAACAGAGAAGCAGCAGCAGCATAGTCTACTGCTTCTCTCCCGACGTGACCACATAGACAGGTGTATGTGTGTGTGTGTGAGTTACTATGGTTACCGCGACGCTCCCGTCTCCCGGATATTTCTGCTGTTGGACTTACATGATCCGGTCTGAGACATGAAACTCATGGACTGAGGAGTCGTCCCACTGCGGTCTGCACGTCACACCGACGATCGTGCATTTGTAGGAGGATGTTGTAGTTGCTGTTGTTGCCGTTGTTGTGGTTGT
>JAQFJA010000003.1:11324362-11336952 GCA_029874485.1 Naso brachycentron
AGACCTTGTTTTCACCAACATACTTAATAATAGGCTAATAATATTAATAATGCATCAATAAATCAGTGGAAATGCCACAGATGATATGCAGCTGAGGGTGCTGATGGTAGTTGTAGCTGACAAGTCGTGGTTCTAGTTGTCATGCATGACTTTAACACTGTGCAGTGTGGGGCTGTAAAGCTGCAGAAGAGGCAAAATGGCAATACGTCCCAAAGCCCAAGTGCCATCACAAGTGTGGCAATACTTTACCACAACAATTAATTTTTTTATGTTTTGCTATGCTAATTAAAGAATTCAAGATATTTAGAGAAAGAGAGACTCCTGCTGTCCCTGCAAGAAAGTAGTCATAATGTCACTGTGGTCAAACAGCATCTCCAGCTCAGACAAGCTTGCTGGAGGCTTATTCCAACCAAATCTTGGCTCATGTGCAAACAGCCTCTCAGAGCCAATCAAGCACTCTGCTGTTTTACCAACCATCAGGTCTGTCCCGCCAACACCAGTTAACCCATTACTAGTTGAATTTGAGACCTTTTTGACAAGAATTGATCATTGCTATTGAGTGAAAAAAATATACTGGCCCTCCCACCATTAATCAGCAATGTTTTTCAGATTAGTTAACCACTTCTAAAACGAATGGGCAATGAAAGGCCTGTGTTATAAGTTAAGTGTAAACCTACAGTGACATCACCAGTTGGTTTGTGGACGACTGTTTTTGAATTAAAGTCATATGTTTCTCCATTTTGTTTTTTGGAGCCTAAAGTGACTATTTGGATGACAATGTGGAGTCAGGGAGGACAGGCCTCTGTCCTGATCAGATATGACTGAGAACTGAGGACATGTCACAGTAGAGACTTTTCAATCACATTGTAAGGACGCCTTAAAAAAAACCCTGCTTTATGGTCTACTTTATTTTAATAATAATTTAAAAAAAAGAACATCATGCTGTATTCAAGAAGACTTAAAACTAGCAACTGAAACTGGAAAATGTTTAACAAAGTAATAAATCAACTGAGTACTAGGGCAATTTTCTCAAGAGCTATCGTACAATTTTACTTCATTTTTGCGACGAGAGGAGTCTCCCCCTGCTGGCAATTAGATATACTGCAGGATTTAAGGCTCCTGTGCATTGGGGTCAATTGTCAGACAAGTAGAAGTGACACAATTGTATTATTCATGTTAATTGTGCTGAGCCTTAAAGCTGAGAAAAACAGGTTTATTATCAGTACTGAAAGGGTTCACTCTGTGCTTTGTTTCTTTGTTGTTGTGATGTAAATTTGTGTTGTGAACTTTAAAATAGCTTCTTGATGCAAAGCCTCTGCTGCAGAAACACATGTTTAAATTGGAAAAGAACAAGTTCTCTGAGTTTGTGATGCTATTCTTTTGTTCTTTGCAAAGATCATTATTTAAATGCAATAACTACTATGAGGACAATACAAAGAAAAAAAGACTTAAAACGCCATTACACCTGAAAACATCCGAATATATCTCACATTAGCTATAATTGACCCGTCTAAAGACTTTTTCTTTGCAGACTGAGGGCAAGATGTATAAACAATAGAATTAAATTCAGAGCTGTTTTACTGAAATATATGTATATTCATTAGGCTTTAAATTTAAACACACTTCACACAAACTATCTCACACTGTAACCAATGCTTATGAGCCGGACCAAACTGCTCTCTATGGAGATACGTTCCATCCCTTAATACTCTTGCCCCATAAACAGTTTTTTAGAGAATCTGAAATCACACTAGTATCTGACACAGCAGGGACTTGATGGCACTGTTAAAACAGAATATCATTGCTTAAGGCAAGGTGACAGGGATAATAATCTGCCATCCTTTATGTTTAATATTTAAATCCCAGAGGTAAAGAGAGAAAGATGGCGCTGTCCTTGTTTCAAGTGCCCTCTCTACTCTATCAACTCAGTCCAGAGTAATCAATCAAACAGCAATGTGCAATCTGCAATCACAATTCATGCTTTCCAGTACAACTGTGATGGATTACTGTTAAATGGATATGGAAATCAAAAGGCGTAAAGGTAACTGTGCACGTGATGACATTCTGATGCAATTTTCATGTAAATTTGAGAAGATAATGATGTCATTTGTTTGTGGTTGTTGTCATATTTGACATTTTTCTAATTTTGCAGAATATGGTGCACACATTTTGTCCTAGACAGTAAACCTAGGTGTCATTTAAGGTAACATTTGTCCCTTAGTATCTGAGATTATACTGGATGTGTTCGCTGTGTGGTTGCTGAGAATTTTTTAACAGTGTAAACATGCCTTCATTTCCCCCTGTTTGCCGCTATTACTCATTTTATACATGCTTTCTCCCCCAAATCTGATGGGAATACCTTTTTTGTGGGTCACTGCAGGATAATATATTGCATTTGAATTAAATGAGCATATGCTATATGCAGCACACCAGCATTTACCCCAGAGCCTCTACTTTATGCAGTAAAGAAAGTGGGAAAGGTCACGTAACCCAGGGTCAGAAAATGCACCGTGACAAGTAAATGTTGATTAATCCCTACTAAGGGAAAATTATGAAATATATTTTTATTTTGTTACCTTAAAAATTTAAGTTTCCAGGCAATAATAGCGTGGCATTTGGCCTCTGAATCAATAATTAATTCATGAATGTTTTTCTGTGACATTTTAATAATGTCTGTCTTATTTCCTTATTTCCACTTTTCTGCTCCGTTTCATGTTTGACATAATATAGGCTGTAAGTAACTCATATTGTTGGCTGTTTGAGTACATTTTTATGTTTGCACTGCTTATGAGAATCAATATTGCCTAAAACTATTTTTTGACACATTATTAAACTGAAGAATTGGGAATTTATTTATTTTTTTTAGATTTACTCTACAAACAAGGCACAGCGTTAGCATAAATATGTGAAACTTTGAATGTCAAACCTGGATTTATATACTCCTGTGATACTGTTCATCCTGCGTACTGCAGCATAAGTCACTGCATTCTGTCTACTGAACATACAGTGTGCGTCTGAGTCCGTAATTCAGCCAGTAGGATCTTGTGCAACAATCTAATTATATCTATATTCAAGAGGGATCCCCGTATTTCTCAGTGGACTCCATGCAGCTGACGGTGTGTGCATAACGGTGGGCTTGATTAACAAGTTGTTGAGTCAGCACACACTGTAGTAAAGTGCCTCAAGCCCACAGAGTCTCTAACTTACGGCAAAGTGCTAAAAAGTAACAGAAAATGACTGCTGATCAATTGTCGTTGGCTCTTGTTTGATTTACTTGGAAAATTTCACTTAATTCTTTTAAAGGTAAGTGTTACCAACACTTGTAGCCTGTTTACATTCAATTAATGGTGTATTTATGCAATTTGTTTGGCTTTATAGGCACCTGATGACATGCAAAACCTTTTAGCTTATCTTCATTTCAACTATGTTTTAACACTACTGACCAAACAATTCCTCCTATAATTTAAATCCTGACATTTTATTTCAGTACAATAAAGTCTTTCAATTATCCTTTTATGTCTTGTTCAGTGATAATGAGATTTTGAGAGGCAGACATAATGCAGAGTGACGCAGTCACAATAAATGCTGTGGTTTTTGTGGCTTCAAGTGCACGACAGCGGGTGTAAATAAATTCTTACTGTTGTAAACTGACTAAGTGCAGACGTAGCAATTAAATGCAAAATAAATTCTTCACATAAGAACATGAACAGAGTTAGTGCAGTACAAACTACAAGCCATGGACTCGGCACAGTGCAGGAAGATATGAAATGATGAGAATAGTTTGCAGAGCTATATAGATAAATGCTTGCTTTTCTCTGTTGTACATTCTCATAAAAAGCACTGAAGGTCAATATTTCTACATCTAATGAAGATACCTAAAGCTGCAGAAAATATGGCCGATGCTACAAGCTAAAGGGCAGCTCGTTAATCTAGTCACACGGGGAAGCAAACCAAATGTGAGAACTTAAGTGTCTTTCACCAGGATAATAGGAGATAGAATATGTCAAATCTTAAGGTCAGGCAGGTGCTTCATACTGATGCATTTTGATGAGAACAGTCATCTAAAAATTGATCCAGAAATTGCTTGAAACTGATAACTGGCCAAACAATTATTTGCAGAGGATCTGCTCCGACTGTTGGATCATACGCTCTGATCTGTGGGGTGAAAGCTTGCAGAGAGCAGAACGAGAGTCTTGCATAAATCACAAAGGAAGCTACTTGTGAAAATGAAATGTAATGAATCCTACTGTGAAACAACCCAGTTGAACTCTTTAAGGTGTAACGGAAGCCCTTAAACTTTATCTTTCATGTAGCTCTGTGTTTATCAAATGCTGAAAGACGCATGTCAAAAAATCATCTCAGTGCTTTGTACGTGCGCCTGTGTTAATGTGTGTTTCCTTTTTATTGTAGTAAAATGACAAGAAAAACAGATTTCAATCGAATTCTGATGTGTTTCTGAATTTAGATTGTTCTTATTATTGGCTAAATATGTCTCATAGTTGCACCTGTCCGCACTGAATCTAGTTCTCAGCTAGATTCTTCTCTTACACTCTAAAACTGTTTCCTACTGTATGAATTACAAACATATTGTCAGTGTTACTTTGGTGCTGCTACATATTGCCTCTCTGAATAACTAAACTGACTTTCTTTGGGACGCTGCTACATTTCCTGGACAGACAGTGGTAGCAGTCCAGTCCAGTAATAGGCTTATGAATGGACAGTCTCCAGCATGGATCCCTGGCCAGCTGGAGGAGACTAGGCCAGGAAATTAAATGGCCAAAACTCTTCTCTCCCTCAGCAACTACCACCGAATTGCCCTGGAGCAAGGCACTTAACCCTTTACTCGTTCTGTTGTGCAGCAAGAACTAGTGCAAGACTGATTGCAGTGCAGCTCCCCAGTGTGAATGTTGTTGTATAGTGAATGGAGATGTAGGTCAGTGGAAAACGCATCACACACGAGCTGTCAAAACATTCCCCCAGCAAATAAACATTAAATATGATATAAATACAATACCGCTCTGGAATAACTCTCTTGCAGCCCCTGTATGTATGTGTGTGTGTGTGTGTGTGTGTAAGTGTGTATTTGCAGGGGGAGGAAAATTCAAAAAAGTGTGGACTGTGAAATGATTCCATATTTAATGCAATACGACAACTCCAGGAAGTTACTGCACCCACCAATGACAATGTCAGGCATATAACCCCATGTAAAACGATGAATTGTCATTTTTGCACAAACAAACAAATGAGATGTAGCATGTTGTTTGGTGAGCTTTAGAGCTGTTGTGCAGGTGGATTTTGTTTGCTTTGGACGGGCTAGCTGTTTCCCTATGCTTCCAATCTTTATGCTAAACTAAGCTCACCAGCCTCTGACTGTAGCCTCATATTTACAGTGCAGACATGTGCATGGCATTCATGTCAGGCCTAGACTGCTTTGAAAGGGAGGGCAGTAAGAGATGTTGGTTGGTGATGGATGACACTTCTATTAAGTTGATTTCTGTACATTAGCCTAGCAAGTGTTTCAATTCATTTGTCTTAAATGTTTTTGGATGTGTATTTTGCATTTTGAGGTAAATGTTTTGTTGTTTCATTATTTCATTGTCAGTGATGCAGGTGGGCTTAATCTATGAGGTAATGGAATCGGGGTAGCGGACAGTAACACACAACCACAACCACTCCGCTTAATTAAAAAAACAAACAAAACAAACAGACACACACACAAAAAAACCTAGCCTACTGTAAGAAACTACTGGACGCAAATTCCAAGTAACATTAGTCTATAAATCTACCTCTAATATTTTAAAATAAATCTTCCATACTATCTGATACTCCCACTCAACAAGCTAGGCTAGTATCTGAGTAACAAGTACAGTTATCAGGCGACACTGATTGGAAAACTGACATGGCTGTCTTGCTGTGACTCTATATTTTACAGGGTCAAACTAACCTTTAGTCAGTAGTCATTAGTCATTAGTCAGCATTAGTAAAATATAATAGTAAAATGTTGTTTGAAAGAGACATTTTAATAATTGGTTCAATCAAAGAAGATATCGTTTTGAAATGCCTATGCCTAAAACCAGCCTTGATTCATATTCTCATATAAGAAAGCAAATAAACATATTTTGCCAAAATTCTGGAATATTCCTTTAAGCCAGTACTGCATTACAGCGTCCTACAGTATCCAGGCTTCTGAATGGCCACACTAGTGATAGTCTAATCTTCATTTAATTATCAGCACAAGCAGTTGTGATAACTCATGCATGGCAAAGTATCACAGTAATATGCATTTATTTGCTAGGTAATGCATGAAATAGCCATCAATTCATTGAATGACTGCTTTAATAGTTTCTGGGTTTCAGTTTTTATTAAATGTGTTTCCTAATTCAGATCTGCTATGGTCCAATAATATTTATTAGATAATACAGTCATTTTTGTTTTTTTTTTTATTTATTTATTTATTTCACCCCACAGGTACCTTATAAAATCATTTTCATTCACTTGTTTACACATTATAATGACTCAGTCTGGCTAATGAATATTTAGTTAAGCCTAATTAAATAATCAATCAGGCAGGCTGTGTCCCCGCCCTGCTCTGCCCCGGAGGGCCTCAGGAAGCAGGCACGCCTTCAGCCCTCAGCGTCTCATCACATCTCCTTAGCAACGTTTCCTCCCGTGTGCGCTTAGACGACCAAGCTGTCATATTCCTCAGAGAGGGAGAGAAACACCTCAGCTCTGAAAAAGAAACTCTCCATAAGTGATGTTAACCATCCCAGGGTGGACCACCTTCTCAACTTAATGGTGAGCATACATCCTACCTGCACTAACAATGTAACCTTACAGTGTAATTGTCTGTAAGAAGTGACGTGGCTGGGCTGTTCTGCATATAGCAGCAGATGGTCCATTTGTGCTTCCTCCTAGTCAGATTACCCGTCCGTAGTAAATCCTGGGCCCAGCGTCTGCAGAATGGGGGCAGAGAGACGCGTCGGCTGAGTTTAATGCTAAGCCGTTGTTTAATGCAGACCCTTTGGCTGCAGGCCTGCTTCTGCCTCAGACGTGTGAGAAGTATTGAACCGTCTCTGTCTCAGTCTCTGTCAACAGACAGCCGGACTCTCTCATACTGTGATATGCAGACTTATCTGCTCAGACCTTTTGGATCAACCAGTTTGTGCAGCAAAAAAAATAGCATGAAATCACCATAAACTCACAAATGAATTGTTAAACAGACGTACACACCGATGATGTGGTGGATAACAGGGCCTGAGCACCTGAGTGAGTAAGGCTGCCTCTTCCTGCACTACACTGCCAAACGTTATCACAGTCAAACTCTGTATATGTGTGACACAGTCTGTGATGCTAGCAGGGCTCAACAGTGAGACATGACCTATTTTTCTTCTGAGAGTAATCGTGATATTAGTAGCATTTATATTTATTTTAGCTTTTTTGTTTGTTTTTGAAATTCTAGTCATTGCCAGTGTTCTGACATTTGTAATCTATGGACTGTAGGTGTAGAAAGGGAATAGTGAGGATATTACAATGTGCAGAGCTCGATCATGACATACATTTTTTTATTATTATTCAAGGAAAGTACAGTACTTGTGAAAATAGGTTACAAATGCCAAGTCTTGCGGCGTGCAAATACTTTTTTTTTTTTTTTTCAAAGATTTGGATCTGCACCAAGAATATCTTGTTCCTTGGGCGATGGCCAAACTGTTCACCAAATATGATTAAAATCTGATTGCAGGTTTTTGAGATATCCTAAACTTACAGGACTGGAAGCTTGGCACTTTTGATTGAGGTAATCTTCAGAACTCACAGGCACTATTTGGTTTTTATTACATGATATAAATAATCATATATAAATAACTGTGTCACAGTGTTGCCCTTTTATGGTTGCATGTGTACATTTGTATCTGGTGGGACTTAACGTAATGCCTTTAAACAGCCTTTTGTTGTATTTTCATTATATCATAGCTTCACACTCACTTTATCTGAAAAAGCAGATTTAGCAGGTGTAATCCTCATGTTGCTTTGCTTTTGTGTTGCTCCATTTGTGTGTGAGAGAAGTGGAAAAAAAGAATCTTTACAAAAGAGGAACTGATTATGTTTGGAATAAGTGCACTAGAGCATTCAGGGAGAAGGGGTAGGGGGTTTGGTGAAGGTGTGCTTGCCTGATTGGAGTGAAAAACCACACCTGTTAACTTCAAGGTGAAAAGAAAAATCATTAAACAAAACTTTTTACTTTCTTACATTGACCGACCAACTACGGTGAGAAAACAATGAAGCCATTTTCAAATGTACCGTACACTTCGCTGTCACTGAACATGATTGTGTGAGCATGCTGCCTCAGACCTGCAGTATTTCCTTTACGCTGGGCTCTTAAGGCTCTATGAGGCTGATGTTGTACAGACCACAATTCCCTCAAGCACTGCACAAGTGCTACAAACAAACAAAGACGCACAACCTTGCCTTATTGACGTTCTCCTCCAGAGCACCAAATAAACAGAAAACACTGGTCTATACAACAGGGGGGCTTGTGAATGATGAAGGTATCGCCTCTAACAAAAATTAGCAATTCATAGAGGTGAAGTCATGCTGGCAAAGCTGTGCGGCTGCTGGCTCTGTCCTGTTTTAACCCATGGCTATACCTTCTTTGAGGTATTTTGCTCATGGAAACATCCTGCACTTGCAGTTCTTTGAAATCTTCCATGGGGGTAAAGAACAAAGAAGGAACCAAAAATATGGCTATACCATGTAGGTGAATGTAGGTGAACTGAAACCTCCCATTCTGACACATAATTCAAAGTAATATGATTTTCTTTTTGCTATTACCCAGCAAATTAAAGTTGGCATTTCACAAAACAGTCCTGATATCTGAGTTAAAATTGGTTTTTCCATTTCCATCAATTACTGCACTTAGAGTACGGAAATTGATGTGGGGATCGGTTTGCAGGGTTTTGAGGCCCGGATGCTCATCAGTGTTATAACTGATTAGTGGTGATCCAGATAGCTACCCAGGGAGCACAAGCGATCAGTCCAGCAGCATCTGTGGCCAGCTGCCTGCTGGTGTTTGGCTAATCAGTCCTCCAGTGGCTCCACAGTGACATCAATGGCTCAGTGCGTTTTCAGTGCTATCCTGCTGGTGCTAGAGCGTCGAAAAATAAACAGAATAGTGAAGGCTTGAAGTTTATAAGCAGGATGTCAGAGTTGTAATGTTTCACATGATCCAGTCATGAAAAGGTTTGGGGTATTTTAGCTCAAATCTCAGAACTGAAGTGCTTTTGATTTGTAAATGTGTTCAGAAACTTGCTGCATTTCAACACAACTAATGATGATGGCAGCTGACCTCTTTCTGCTTTAACCTACTCTGAAATGGGGCATCGTCTACCAAATCCATCGCTACAGTGTTGTCAGAAATAGCGAGTGGACAGAGAAATAACTTCTGTACCAGTTTATTTGAAGCCCGTGTGTTTACTTTGCAGTGAGACTGTTTCAGGTGAAACAACTTCTCCAAAGGACTGTTTTATTTTCGCAAAGAAAGGATTGAGCTTTAATGAATTGACACGCTGCTGCCAAATGATGCTCCTGTTCCGTTGAATTATTGGTGAGATTTTAAAAAGACCATGGAGAAGAAAATGAAGAGATGATTTGCTTTCATCTCCTCATTCAATCATGTCGGCAGCTTCACTGAGGTGAAGCTATTTGTTAAGAGCTCTTTATTTGTTGATGTTCCCGAGGAATATGTAATGACAGCAAAAGCAGCAGATTCCATCAATTTAGAAGGCTTACAACTGGAATTGATACTTTTGTTTTACTAACATGCAATGCAAGTACAACCTTCCATGAAGTCAACTCCAATCCCTGAGCGGACAAATAAAATTACCCACGATACAGCCCAACGGCAAAGAGCAACAGCATTCAGTCACTGCAGCTGTCAGGGTTGGAGAGCTCCTGAATCAAGGAATTCATAATGAGACATTACCATAAACAAGGAGGCTCGCACTGTTTATCTCAACAATGTTTGCATCAACTTACACCTGTGCGTCCTCATTCCTGCAGAAGTGTCATTATACTGTAACTAGCAGTTGTGCCTCATTCACCAGCCAGCATCTTCATCACTGTCTGTGCCTCGTACTGACGGCTTAATGAGCCAAACTTTCCTACTGGTGCAGAGAAAAGGAAAATGTAATTTTTTCTCATTAGATGAAAGTTATGAATGTTTTCAGACGGCCTAGTTTATGATCAAACTTTTCACTGAGATGTAGTTGTGAAAAGGCCCATCTTGTGCTCATATATAAAGGAACATAAAGGGCTGCAACCCATGATGATTTCTAATCACTGATTAACCTGCAGCTCTTTTCCAGAATTAATCTGTGAAATATCTAGTCTAAACATGATGTCACAACCTTATAGGAACGCCCACATGCTGGCGGACTAAAGAGAGGTCCTTCCGTACTGGCTGCCCTGCTGGATTGCTACCATTTGGCATTCGATAGGAGAACCTTTTTTTTTTTTTTCTCAAACACAGGCCTCATCAGTGCATGCGGTGTCACTCAGTTTGTCAACAGCTGCTGTTGGTGCGTAAAATATGGCTCCTACATGTGAACACACTTCTCCTAATCCTGCTGTACAAGTGCTAGTTAGATTTAGTGTTGGATTTAATGTCATACCACCCCTGAACGCTGACTACAGTGGCACTGAAAATGACGACCCCTGAATTAACATTAGGTACCGTTCAGTATTAATTTATACTTCTGAGTCGGCTGCTTATGCCGTAAGTGACGCACATGGCCTACACTGTTGATAACATTTATACTTGTGCATCCGCATGTCAGCATTGCTCTGCAGTTACCCTGCCCACACCAATGTTTGTGGATATCTCTCACCACGAATTTGCAGCCATCTGGCAGTCTTTGTAATGGGGCGACAAAGAGTCGTACAAATGTTCGTATTTTCGGACTTCTTTGATCAATCTCTCTTCTACCTGGTCCATGTTCATGCGTGCAGGAAATGTGTACAGCAGTAGAGTAGAAGAAGAAGCCGGAAACGCGTAGGAGGAAATGTGAGACCACCAAGTGGATCAATCACGGTGCTTATGGTCTGTGTCGCTGCAATGTCTAGTTATGTTTTTGGGAAGGTGCACGTCAGGTGCACGTAGGCTATGACGTAGCGCAAGTGCCAATGCAGAGACTGAGCCGTAGGTACTGCATAGATTCGACGCAGAGGCATAAATCAGGCTTCAGGTGAGGGTTTCTCTACAAGATACATCGCCAAAGTGGAGCTTTTGGAAGGACTTTGCTGTTCTTAGTGGTTGAAAAAGTCAAGAGGGTGCATGGGTGTGCCCAAAACTTGCAGTTTCCTCACACATCTTTTTATTTCTTCTGCTGAGAGATGACATAAATATTCCTGTCTTCAAATAGATGGGAAGTTGACCAGTCTGAGCTGCAGCTCCAGTGAGTAGCCACTGTGTTGAGCGAATGTTTTGCCCGCCAGGGCTGCACATAAATCATGTGACTGAAAGCTATTTCCATAAGCCATAAGACTGAATCAATTTCTATTCCCAGTCAAAAAAGTTGGGATTAAACCTGGAGGTTAGCTAGTTCGGCCAGTGCACTTGCTCTGCAGACCCACAGAGCAAGCACACTGATGAAAGCCATGCACACCAAAGTCAGTCCAGACAACTGATAGAAATAAACCAGGCTCTGCCTCCGACAATGTATGCTATTCTCCCTAATACATTCATGTTGTAAATAAAAGGCTCATCTAAAGTTAGTGAATTCTAAATCCTTCACTCTAGACCTTTAAGGAATTAAAAGTTTATCGGAAATTCAGCAGGTGTTTTTTTTTTTTCGGTTGGTTGCTAAATCGATTAACAGACCAAACACTTCAAACCAGTCGTCATATGACAGACAACATGTGACATGTAGGGCCCACCCGTCTGATGTGATAATTTGTTGTGTCCTCTCTGTGTCTCTCTCAGTCATCAGTCAAGCGAAGATTTACACAGCTCCCCTGATCCATTGCCCTCTGCACACCTGCGTGGTTGGCATCCTAAAATGTAGGCTGAACTAAGCTATAATGAAAGCAGAAGGATGTAGGAGAGAATTAGTTGACCCCCACATACATGACCTTTCCTCTGACCTCATGGCCCTTATTACTTGAAGCATGCTTGAACCGTATTACTTGTGTGTGGACCGCAGTTAAATCCTGACTGATCAATACCTTTAAGGCGTCTTAATGTCCCAGAAAACCCTTTGTTCTGTTTATTTAAGCAGGGGACAGCAGTATAGATTGCTGTTATAGTATAAATTAATGTTAAAAGTAATTCAGAATACATCAATTAAAAGCCCCTGCACATTTAAGATTGATAAATGTGCTTTAGGGGCTAAATTGTATTTATCATGCACACTGTAGAGTTGAAGCAGCCTCCAAATGATCAATCTCTAGATTTTAATAAAACAAATTAGCACCTGTGTATTAAAGTTTGTTGTAAGAATTCTGTATTACATTCCAGTGTATTGACTACAATGTTAACCACTTTGCCTTACATGCTTTTTCATCTGTGAAAATGAAAAAAAAAAAAAAGAAAAAAGGCA
>JAQFJA010000003.1:11443125-11454826 GCA_029874485.1 Naso brachycentron
CACAGCATTCAATTTGCCACTTTGTACTGAATCACTTTAAATATTAAATTGAAAATCAATACCAGACCGCCTACCATTTCAGACTGAAAAGTATAGAAGATTAAAAACATGCCAGATTGACATTGGCGTGATGTATGCAGCTGCAACTGTGCAGAAAGCTGATGCCAAATTGTAATTGAGAGATATTCTGCTTTCCAAGTTTGTCCACTCCTTAAATGGATTCCCCCTGTGGATAAAATCAGGCTACAACACTTGGTGCTAAGTCCTGATCTAACAAGTGTATTTGTAAAAACAGCTAAAAAAAGATGGGGCCCCCCCAAAATCAAATTTTGCTTAGAGCCCCATAAGGCTGGGGCCGGCCTTGAATGACTGAAAAAGATTTCGGACACCACACTGAAATTTTCTGAACATTATTGCCTTGCATGCCGGTGCACTCAGCACCAGGAAACAAACCGAGCACTCAGGAGGACGGCACTGACATGTACAGAGTGGACGTTGTATCAGTGTTGCATGTTAAGGTTTCAGTGTTAAATTCCAAATAAATTGTTGAAATTCCAATCATGTAAAGTCTGTTTTTGTGAACTATGGTTCTGTGTCCTCATCACAAGCTGTAATAGCTCACGATCAATTAAGTTCACAGATTCCCAAGCTAGTTCGCTTGTGGGCGAACAAGCTAGCTATCAGTGGCAAAACTATTAGAAGATGATTCCTCTGAATGTATTGCTGCTGTTGGTACGGCTTCTGCTTAGTAGGCACAGGCAGAGGTGAGGCAGTCTCACCTCATGCATCTAATTAGTCTTTTGTTGGTTTGCTGGTAAAAAGACCAACCCCTATCAGCTAACATGCTAACTACAATAAGCAAACCCATGTGAGCAAACCCTTCTGGTTTTGTGGTTATTTCTTCCTCTCTGGAAAACCACAACCGCATTTCACTTTCAAAATTTTTAGCGCTTTACATTGCTTTACTACATCGATAGGTAAACGGCAAATCTTTCTTCTAGTTTGACTTGTATTGAGCTAAAATCTTTTTTAAAGCAAAAATTGATTGTATCAATGTTAAGAATTACTACCTCGTATTTAGCATGTAAAACATTGTTATGTGGATGTATTTTTTTGCAGTTATAATGGTAAATAATTGTAAACCATACTCTAGATCATTTTTAGATGTCCGACGTGTGTGTTGCATCAGCATCGTTTCTTCAGATAATGATGGTTGATGGCAGGGAAGAACCCTCAGAACAAGAGATTTTCAGTCAGCATATGCACTCCACACAGATTGAATAGAAGCCTTGTACTGAATGTTTGTGTAGTTTAGTGTATCAAGCTTTTTTAGTGTTTCATGTCTTTACCACTGTATAGAAATTTAAAAATGTTTTTTTTCATTTTCGTTTCCTCTGTTTTTGGCAAAAAAGTTACTACATCGATTTCTAGTTATTGAATGGTATCATATCGTATCGCTCTAAATGAGCCCATATCGTTCTTGTATCGTATCGTCAACCATGTATCGTAACACGCATTGTATTGTTGTTAAAATGTATCGTTACACCCCTACAACAAAAGTTTTATTCCAGTTTAATTTGTCGGTAAAATCCATAAGTAGGCAAAGGTGGTGGTAAAAGCTCCTTCACAACAACGATGAGGCTGTCATCATCAGCGTTAACATTAGCTGGTGGGTAGGGCAGGTGCAGCACGATTCAGCCCTATTGGCTACTGTGGATGTCAATCAATATCCGTGACTAGTTCCTGCCTAGAGGCCTGTTTTTGCCTGAAACACGTCAATATGTGGACCTAAATCGCACTCTGACTTCCATTTCATGCAGCCTTTATTAAGACTCTGAAGCAAAAGAACGATGTCATGGCAAATTTTCTGTGTAACTGTAGATTTATAGTGTTCATGAGACCGGCAATGTCTGACGGTAAGGCAACAGTCCAAGCTGCTTTGGCAAGGTATGAGTAATCGTTAGCTTTATGCTGTGATGGCTAACTCTGTTGTAATGTTGTAGTTAATAGCTGTTTAATACCCCTATTAGACAAAGATGGTTCAACGCCTTGGCTGTGAAGGGTAGTTATGTGTTAAGATGAGTTAACTGTACGTGATAACACTCATTTTTAACCTGCATTTTTAAGATCATCTAAATCCAAAAGAAAACATATTTTCGCAAAGAGTGTTCCATACTCAAACGTAACCTGAACAAGCTCTTTGGCGTGTCACAATTTGAAAGCCAATCATAGGCAAAGAAATCAAAGACCTCCATCACAGAGTAGTCATATCAGTACAGAAAGTGACAGTTTGCATTAGCACAAACACTAACGCTCTGTCAGCCACTGCCAGTTGCAAGCTAGCAAGCTAACAAACTACACAAATAAAAATGCTAACAACACTTAGCGTTATGATACGTCTGCAAGTCACTGATTTTGGTGCACAACAGACTCCTCATCTGAGTCCCATACATGTCTGAGCTTCAGTCTGACTTTCAAACAAAGAGTCTGTGGCTGAATTTCTTCAGTGTTTACTTTAGCTAGCCATTTTGCCCACAGCTCTCCCACTGGTCAACCTAACTAAGGCAGTGTTGTTGGGCAGAAAACTGTGATTCATATCCAGAATTCTTCAACGAGGAAGACAGAACAGCTCTTTCTTAGAGTTTTTATTTACTTTTTTCATGTAGAAAAACAAGTTAAACAAATATTATCATATTTAAAAATGTCTTGGAAAGGGCTTACTTAGTTCAGTACAATTTATGGTACTCTTTCTTTACATGACCTTCTTATTTTACTAAAACTGCATTATATTTGATAGGAAAATGTTGTATTTTTACCCCAAGCTCTTGTTGTGTTTACTTCTCCAATCAGCTGTGATTCATACAGATCAGATCAGATGAATCCATAAATTATCACGTATCATCACAGATTAAAATAAGCATTTAAAGCAATTAGAATTAGCTCCACTTTGACCAACTGTATGTTACAAGTGCCACTGACATATAAATACATTAATAATAATCATTCAATAATATAAAAATACTACAAGGAGCGATTCTAAATGAGTAGTTTTACTTTTGATTTATAATTTGATACTATTGTACATTTTGTTTATAAAAGTGTTATATAATTACCTGAGTAATTAATTAATTATCCTGGTTTTGACTTATTCAAATTAATTGTATTGAATGAAATTGTTGTATTTCTGCTTTTGCCAGAGTAAAGGATTTGAGCACTTCTTCCACTACTAGGTTTATATGTTGCACTGTTGGTTTTTAAGCAAAATTTTAATGAAGTTTAATTCTAATGCTAATTGTGAATGTGTACTACTTGAGAGGCAGCGGTCAGGAGGGAAGTTTAGTGTTGTTTCTCATTTTTTAACTTGTCTGTGTGTCCAGGATGGTTCTAGATTGCCTTTATTTTAATCTCTCGTACGAGGCGGGGTTAGGGTTCTTCATTACCAACAAAGCAAGTTGATAAAACCAGTCAGAGGAACAGCGAAAATGTCTTTTGCTTTGAGAAATACTGTCAGTAGCCTACATACTCTCTTGTTCAATAGTTGTTACTGAGACTAGTTCTGCAATAATGGCATCAATTGCTGTGTTTACTAACATTAACATTAGTGTTCGTTGTTTCGGCAGCTGCCATTACTGTTTAGCAAGTGGCTAAACAGCAGCTGGAAGTCCAGGTTGATGCGTAGAGCGAGACAGATTCTTGAGCTCACGTGATCACGATGATTTAAACCAGGCTAGTAAAAAACAGACTTCAGGCTTCTGGAAAGTGAATCACTTGAATGGTCAGTTGTTTCACTACTAAGAACAACACATCTAACCTTAAGAGCGGATCAGCTTAAATATGGCAATGTATCAGCTTCAATTAATATTTCTCATTCAGACCATACCTTCAATTACTATGCTGTCACATCCGTTAACATTATGTGTGCAAAAAAGAACACCAAATTATTTCAGTTTATAAGCCATTACAGCAGCCAATCAGTCTGTACTGACGGTGGTCTGGGGATTTATTTTTCTCGATGACAAAGCCATCCTTCATTCGTCCTTCCTACCAAACATTTTTGCTTCACAGGTTTTGCCAGTTTTCAAAGAGAGGAGATCCCCGCTGTGCCGGTACTCCAAATGTGATTTTTGAGTCTTTGCAACATAGCAGGAAATTATATATTAGGTTTGATTGAGAGATTGTCATAGTTTGTGCAGCTGTGGCAGGGAAAAAAAAACTGTTAAAAGCTAGTTTTGTATTGGCACTAAAGTGCATTTTCTATTTCTATCTGACAAAATATAATTCCAAAGAGTGATAAGCTCAATCATTATTTGGCACTATATCCTTTAACACTCAAATGACAGACACAGAACACAATATGTTGGACATTATTGGTTTTGGATTCAGTCATCTGTGTGAGAGGAGGAATTGGGAGCACTGGGCAGATTGTTACTCCTTGACAGATGAGGTCTGTCTGCCTTTGAAACTGTTCAGAGGGCTGTAAAACAGACCTATTGAACACAGGCGAGCTTGAACCAATTCAGTGCGACACTCTGAAAATCACTGTGGGCCAAACATAATGGAGTCCTCCCAGCTGCACCTGATGCAGCCCTCATCCTGTGCACATTGCACCGGTTTAGACGGGGTAAAGCAAACACACAAGACACTGCTGAGGAAAAACAAACCTAAGCATCTACATGCCAAGACATCTCTTTGCTCTTTTACATATAAGTGCATAATCAAAAAGTAAATAAGTTTTAAAGTGAGAGGACCCAGAAACTTGTGAGTTTATCTAACTAGGTCACCATCTAAACGCATGCAGTGCCCTTGGTGCTGCTTGAAATAGACTCAGACAGTGCTCCTTTAAACCTAAGACTGCTCCACAACCTTTGAAATACACCAAGCCAATGCTAAACATAGAGAGGGTAGTTTATATGGTACACTGACAGTAGAGGATACCTTCACAACTGAATAACATGACTTTGGTCAGGATTTTTATGCATATATTAATTTTCGGTTCAGAATAAAACAAGGAAGAAAAAAAAAAATGGAACCTTACTTCATGGATTAAAATGATTGTCTTCCGAGTCTTTTCTTTTCCCTGTCACTGTACATGCAGTGCTGAGCTTCACAGTATTTCAGCTCTACAATAAAAGAGCTGATGTGAATCTAAAAAGGACACTGCAGGTGGAGGGAGGCTTACTGCAGCTAAGCCATGATTTGGTTGACTTTCCTTGGAGTGATCACCACAGCACAGGTGAAGCTGTTATCTTTTGCCGCCATGTGTAGCAGAAATGCAATTACTTAAGCTCCTCAAAATCATCTTGATGAGTAAGAGCTTGGCCGGAGGGTCCTTTCAAACATGCACTCGCCTTGTTTACCTTCTGCCTCACATGCTTGCATTTGTTCTGTGTAGTGCCACTTTATGTTAGCATGTTTTTTCAATAAGTAAATAGTTTGTTTATAATTGAGTTGGCAGTGCCTGATTAGCGTGCCTACAACCATTTTGATATATTCAGTGACACAACTTTGCCAGTTAGTCATAATGACATTTGCATGATATGCATAGTTATGAATATTCATAAGGAAAAGGCTTGGCGAGATAAAACAAGCAGTGTCTAAATGTGTCATTTCAGCTGCAGTTTGTGGCCTGCATGCTCCTGCACAGCAACTGTCAGCGCAGTGTCTTGAAGGAACTTCATCAGTTATTTTTAAAACCAGACAACAAAGATATAATTAGACATTAGATTTTAAAAAAGGGGCCATAATATATTTAGGATTTGATTCCTCTGTGTATGTCAGCATTATGCTGATATTCAAGCGAGTCGTCTTACACATCTTAAAGACATTCCCTGCCAGTTCTGTACAGTACAGAATGACCTTTTGCCTTCCCTCAGGGCTCTGAAATTGCAAGTCCAAGAATGATCCTCAGCAGTATTTTATCTCAGCCCTGTGACAGGTTCAATCAGTCTGTCTATTACCCTAGCCAATAAATCAGGGACAAAACAGGACCCACATCCTGGCTTTTTTAAAATAAATGGAACATTACGTCTATATCAATTAAATCCCGTCGTCCAAAGTCTATCATCATATTAATTGATATTAAGTTCGTATTTCACCAAATATATTTTTTCTAGTACTTGAACCTGAATGACATCTGTGCTGCAACATTGTGCTCCACCTTTCTAAGTTACATTAAATATGACTCGTATCAATTTTCGCACCTCTTTTATGGATGTGTATTAAGAGTGGCTCTAATTTAATCTGCTCTGAAAGATTTATGTGGAGGAATATTCCCTCTGAGACGACTCTTTTTTCACCATTAAAACTGGAAAAGCTTTTGAACAGGGTGCAGTCGTGACAGCCTCTGTGGTCAGCATTATGTTAGCTCTCTTTTCCTTGTTATAACACAACCCGATTGCCAGAGTCAATGTTTGCATTTGATGTTTCAGCAAACCATGGGTGCATACAATGTGACAATGTTGTGGGTAGATCTGGTTAGATTTAGGCACAAAAAACACGTAATAATGGTAAGGAAACTGCAATATTTTCTCTTAAAAAGCAAAGTTTTGTGGGCACAGTCATGACTGGAAAAAGTCCAGGTAGTCACTAAAATTACACAGTAAGTGTTTTCAGACCACAGGAGCCATTTCATAGTTCTAGGAACTTATTTCTAAGAACCTCCTGTGTTATTGCCGTTGCAGGCAACCGCTGATACAGCTGTATTGACAAGACGACACAAAACATGAACAAAATCGTTGTTGTTGTTGTTGTTTTTATTGTGTTTTTTGGAGGTTTAATGGCATTCAGCACGAGATTCTTGATACATTGTTGCCACATGCCAGACAAAAGCGTGGAGCGGTGATGCAATAGCCCTCATTTGTTGTTGCTGTGTTTGTAAGTCGCGCAAAAGTTACGCTCTAAGTCAAGAGAAAGTAACATTAGTATGCTGACTGCCAGCCGGTTTACGTAGCTTACCACAGGGGGCTCCTATTGGTGGTGCGAATGCCAACAGAAAAAAGCCCTTAAATTTGTTGCAGACAGTTCCTCTCAAATAGTTTCTCGAACTGTTATGTCTGAAAAAGGCCTAGTTTTGTCGGTTCAAACTGTCAGCCTCCAAGTGGTGTCGAGCAGTTGTCTTCTGCTTCATGTATTGCCATTCCCCTTTCCTCCCAGTGAGAAAAGTCAGCTAAAATAAATTAAAGTGAACTTCATCACTTTGTATTGTAGAAATGTTAATATGAAATGAAACTTACAACCTGTACATATCCTTGGTTAACAAAAAACATTCAATGGCAGCATTTTTCTCTCGCAACTTTGCCATATTGTAACAAAAGCAAATAAAATACAGATTATGCACACAAGATAGTAATATGTTAAAAATGAGAACAGGATACAGTTCAAATTGCATACATTTACATTCAAGAGTAAGACTGCACTTGTGCAGATGAAAAATGTGGTGTGAGAATGTAAGGTTGTGGTGAAAACAGGAGACCTTTGAAGGAGAAACTGAAGCTAACTGCTAATGAGGTATGATGCTGCCTCCTGGCAACAGCCTCAGACTGCATCAAAGACTACAACAGACTAAACAAGGCTTTAGAATTAATGAATAGCTTTGTCTCTGAGGGGTAATTTTCCATCATCAGCATTGGCAAACCCCATTGTCAGGAGCGAAGCAGGAGACAGCACAGCATTGTTGCTGTGCGCATTTATCCTCATTAATTCACAGATCACAGTAGGTCTGCTCCTGATAATTCTCACTTTTTTTTGTCAGGGGGATTTTCCTCAGGGTGTTGGTCATATTGCTCTCCAGAGAAAATGGAGGTATTTAGGTTAGCTTGTTTGCCAAACACCCTTAGGGGCCCACTGTCAGATCAAAGGGGCCCTGGCCTATTAGCAGCTGACGTGTAACAAATATTGATAAAGGTCTCACTCGCAGCTGCCCGATTAATCATGGCAACAACTTTAAAGGAGCTTTGCTGATTTCTCTAGTGTAATGATTTTTTCAGATAGGAACAGACAGAGCATGAGACAGGTGCATCCAGGGATGCCTTTCATTATAAGAGGCTCTCTGCTTTGACTTTTGGCAACAAATTGCACGACTTCCTTCAAATGAGAAATATATTGAGCATGAGCACCCTTAATGCTCGCCTCCAATTGCAGTCTGAGTCAGTCTTTTAAGTTTGTCTGCGTCACTGCCCCCAATAAGCTTGCGGGCAGTGGAACTTTTACTGAAATACCCCATAATTGCCCATTCTCATGGATGATATAAGCCAAGTTATTTCACTATAAAATGAGGCATGTAATAAACTTGTATGAATACGTTGATTTCAGCCAAGACTCCTCTCTTGGCTAATGTAGTTCCATTTGCATGCTTCACAGCTTTTTGGCAAATAAGCCTGTTTACAGTACGTCTGTACAGTGAGTGAAAGGAAAAACTGTTATGTTGCGAAAAGCCCTCGAAGCCTTTTTTAATGCTTTCAAAATGATGATTATCTATTCTTCTCACCTCTATTTCCCATACTATATCGCCTGCTGTATTCTATCAATGTTGTCAGGGTTACTTGATGGATACAGGTCATGTTTACATTTCATGCAGCAACATACAAGAGAGTCCGAGTGGCAACAAGCGGCTGCCCTGCTGAGGTGTCCTTAGTCAGACCCTGAATCTTAAACAAGTCTGAGGTTGCTGTTTTGTATCTCACCCTGTGCTGTGACTTCCCTGTGGAGGAAGCGAGTGATTTCAGCCTTCTATATTTTCTTATTTTCCAGATTCAAGCTACGTTCATTACTTTGGGAATTCATACCTGGAGTTTGAGGGTGTTGACCTCAGCACGCTGAACAACATTACTGTGAGATTTCAAACTCAGGCGGCACAGGGAACTATTCTCTATGTGGACCAAGGGCCTGCTAACGGGGATTTCTTCTTCATGAAACTCTTCATCCGTGACGGAGTCTTGCAGGTGAAAACTCAAGCTGAATTGCTATTATGCATGATTGTTTGCTTTTTTTTTGTCAAAGCATCTATTTTCCTCATGTTTGCTTTGAATGTCTATTATTGTCACTTTATGCAGTTAAAATCTCTTTTTAATTGTCTCAGTATGCCTTTTGCTGTAACGAAGAGGAGGAGGCTACACAGATCAGTACATTAATACATGTTAATGATGGCAACGCCCACATTGTTAACATCAGGTATGTTCATTTTCTGTTCTGACCCCGTGCATAAGGATGTGAATGTTCTCATCTGTTGTGGTCAATTCATATTCAACAAGAAAACAAAATGCTGCTGCAATGTGAGAAAAAAAAAAAACTTTATTTTTATCAGATTTAAATGTGTTACAATTTCATTTTACAGCTTTTTATACATGTGTGTTATTTATCTGTTTCAGGTAAGAATATATTTTCTAATGAGAAAAAGGAGGCACATTCAAAATAAGCTGCTTAGTAATATACAAATTTTGTTCAAACACCTTCTCAGGTGGTATTAACTTGATCCTCAGTTATCCACTTATTTCAAGTGTGTCAGACTTTTTTTTTTTTTTTTTTCAGTAGTGAAGGGGTGTAAGTAATACCAGGGGAAGATTTATAATTGGCAGGAATCACCAGACTGAGAATTTAGATTTTATTACGAATGGGCAAATGGGCTTACATTTTAAAGAACTAAAACAAACGTCAGAATGTGCCTATTAAAATGCATTAGTGATCACTGACCATGTTTTATTGGCTGCTCTAAAGTCTTCATTTGCAGTTTTTCATTACGAAAAGATTAACAAGCAAGAGCCGAGCACAAAATCAATGTTTAAATGATTTAAAGTGAGGCTGTGGCCCCTTTAGTTATATTGTTCCTAAGCCCTTGTGCAATCTTGCTGCCAGCCCTCTCTATTATATTCTGACAGGAGAAACATTGTGGTTTAGTTTCAAGGCACAAAGTTTATTATGTATGAGCTGGAAACTGAAACAAAGTGGCTAATGTACAACTCAAATCCAATAGGTTTACTTTGCAATGTTAAACAAAGTCCCTATAGATACCGCTTAAATACAAAGAGGTCACTTCATCAAATTTTATCAGCTCTTTTTGGCAAAGATGATTATTTCTGTGACATGATCTAAAAGTCTTAGATTGAGAGGCTGAGAAAGAAAAGTAAGTGAGGTTTTCTGAATATGAAATTTAAAAATAGATAAAGGCAGATAAAAGGAAGAATACTGAAGGTCATTATGAACATTCTGTGCCCAAGGTGAGCAAATGATGTCTTGTGGAAACAAACCTGAGTGGGAAGGTTGCCTTGTGTTTCCTGGCAGAAAGCTGCACTGTCCTAAATATTCAAGTGCATCCAGAAAGACGTATCAGGTTTAAGGGCTGCGAGGCTCCACCCCTGTTTTTTTTTTTTTTTTCTGCAAGAAAAATACAACAGCCGTATGAATCAATCATAATGTTCTGTACCAACCCCTTGGAGACATTGCAAGAAAGAGAGCTGTCATAACTAGAGGGTTGGGAGTGTGGAAAAATGGTTCCTGGTGTCACAAAGCAAATTCTTTGTAATTGTCTGATGGCCCAGTCCGTCCATCTTTGTCTGATTTGACCCAGAGCTACAACACCATGGCCATCCTCAACGTCACTGCCTCGCTCATTATAGACTTTTAATATATCTTCCCTTCAAAGACGCTTTTCAATATGTTAAATAGAAACCCAGTGGGGATGACTTCTCAAGGACAGTGAGCACAGTGCCCTCTGGCTGCTAGCCAGGCCGCTCTGGCAGACTGCTTCTAAATTAACCGCTTCTCCACGCCGGCTCTAGAGGAAGGACTTATGCAGCTCGGAGTCACTGCCCCGAGTGTTTAGCCGGCATATGCAACAGCCTGCAAAGCACAGGCTTAACAAATCAAACTAGATTGCTTCGTGGACCTCCTAACTTCCACTCCGGGAACAAGGGGTATCAGGAGACGCTGGAGAAGAGACAGTGCATCTGTGGCCTGAGTACCCTCAAGCTGCAGATGGTTAGTCCAGAATCTGCACTTAGGTAATTATCTACTCTCCCCTGTTGTTTCAAAGTGGAGAATTGGTTTTTGAAATCTATGAATGGCTGTGGGGTGGGTCCAAAATAGTTGCATGAAGGCACTTAAGATACCCGGAGAAAACAAGATGGAGTTCTTCTTCAGCAGCAGCCCCTCAGAAAAGATTGTGATTAATGAATGTATGAACAGAGTAAACGAAACAATTACACACACTTACCTCTCTGTTTCTAAGATGACTACTTCTGTCTCTAAACTTCAAATTTTAAAACATCGCTATAATATTTTTAAGAGCCGTTGATAAAGTAAAGGGTCTCTATTGAAACAGTTTATCTCAAAGGCTTTTGTCCTGTTTCTCATAGAAAACTTTTCTCTATCAATCTCTTGTATGAGATTTCTTTTCTAATTTGCCAGTAATGTGCTACAATGTGTCAATGTCAGCCAAAAACGTATTATCATAAAAGGTGACAAATTATTTTTTTATCAAGGCCACAGAAGTGTTTTTCTTTTTAACTTGAAGGAAATAAATTACATTTTGGAGATTTTTGTTTGATGTAAAGTGATCAAATAGAGACAAAAGAGATGTATGCTGTGAAGTTAATGACATGAAGACCCCTTAATACAACACACTTCTTCTCTTAACACCAAATGACATGAAATGCGAGGAACAATTCTTTTAAAGTCTAGTTATAACTGTGCTTGCATGTAACACAGC
>JAQFJA010000003.1:11516726-11527411 GCA_029874485.1 Naso brachycentron
CCTGGAACAGATTTTTTGCTGCTGGATTTTATATAAAACAAACAACGCCACTATCAGCAAAAAAAGCTGAAGTGGCTTGAACCAAGTGAAGAGATCAACAAGCTTTCCAAAAGTCTTTCTTAGAGCCCTGAACTTGCTAGCAGGGCTTTTAAAAAAAACAACAAAATTATGAGTAACTGTCTTTTGAACTTCTCCGTCCGTTCTCATAATCAGAGTCCCGTCTGTGTCTGTGTCTGTCTTTATGACGGCTGCTGTAGTCATCGCTGTGATGCCTTTCTTTCCTCTTTTCGCCGTAACGGTCATCTGAGTGTCCATGGTGCCTACTCCTGTCCCTGTACTTGTCGTCGTGGCTACGTTCATGGCTGCGATCGTGCTTTTTCTCCCGCTCGCGGTCATTGTGTCTGCTCTTTTTCCCATGATGGGAGTCTCTGTGGTGGCTGTGCCTCCCGTGGTGGTCTCTCTCCTCTGTGCTTCGCGGCCTCTCCCACGGGTCCTTGTACCGCTCCTCGACACGCTTGTAGTCTTTGGCGAGGGACGGAAGTGGTCCAGAAGGTTCAGTCTGGCCCTCTGCGAACTGTGACTGAAGTCCAGGAAGAGCATACGAAGTGCTGTCCTGAGTGCCTAGTGTGCTGTGGTTCTGATCCTGGGTTTGTGGGCATGTTGGGTCGTTGTAGCTGCCAGGTAACTGAGGCTGTTGCTGCTGCAAAGGGATTTGTGCAGCATTGTTGTATACTGGGAGAACTGGTGAGTCATGTTGGAGCTTGGAGGCTTCTGTGGAACCAGCTTCTTGTGGTCCTTGGACAGTAGAAGAAGACAGTGTCTGAGTTACTATAGCACCAGCCTGGGATGTGCCAGAATCATCCGTTTCACTGGGGACTGATGGAACAGTTTGGTTTTCTCTTTCTGGTTTGTTTTTTGCCTGAGAAACCTGTAAATATCCTTGATGAAATAATGTAACAGGCTCATTTCTCGTGCTGCTTAACACAGGAACAGGTTTAGGACTCAGAGGAGGCGGCTGGCTGGCTTGATCCTTTTGTAGTGCCGTTCTTTTGTCTTCATTTATACTGGGGTAGGCTGAAGATTTTTTCAGTATTCCACTTAATGGAGGTTTTGAGCTATTTGTGGGAGCTGAGGCAGCCTGTGACTTTGTCTGAGACAAAGGATCCCCTTCAGATGTTCCTTTCTCAGTTTGAGACAAAAGGCCAGCATCGCCTTTGTTTGCTGAGGCAGAGCTGCTAGTTTCGTTCGTACTTGGAGTTCTTGACAAGCTTGCCAGGAACGCTTCAGTCGATACATCTGGAGGCTTATCTTTCAGAGAGATTGGCGCACTCTGAGTTGCTGCAGCAGCATCCTTTCCTGTTGAGTTGTTAGCGGCAGATGTATCGGTCGGGCTGGAAAGCTCCGGTTCAGCTTTAACAGGTTTAGCTTCTTTCTTCTTGATGACAAAGCGCTCTCGAGGTGCAGCAGCTGTTGGACTTTTGGTGTTTCCGGCTGCCACCTCTATTATTGGAGCTGGTGGGGTCTTCTGGGTGTCATCTGCTGTTATAGAAGGTTTACCTCCAACATCTGGCAGAGGTGGTAATTCCCCACCCCAGCCGACTAGCACACCTGGAAGAAAGCGCAGTGGTTTTCGCGGTTCCTGATTGTTGGTTTCCTCTGACGCAGATGGTTCTTCTAAAGACTCTGTAACTGGCTCATTAACATCTTCAGTAGTGTTAAGTGGTTTGTCCTTCTCTTTATTATGTGCTGCAGTCAAGGAAGAGAAGAAAAGTTTGGCATCCTCTTCTGCTGGTCTGGTTTCTCTTGTGGAAACGGTGATAGGTTTAATTTCCGGAATTATCCTAGCAGTTTCATTCATGTCCACGGTGAGAAAGTCCCTTTTCGGTCTTTGGCGAATTATGAGTCCAAGGAGAAGGTTGCCGCGGTTGTTTTCTAGACCTGTCAAATAAAAAGATTAATTAGGTCTGAGAGATCAGAAATGTTTGTTTACTGAGAGAAAACAATTATCTGAGAGAAAATAGGTTTAGTGTTAGGGTTACCTGGCCCATCAAAGGGAACAAGCTGATGCGGAACTTTTTCAGTGGCCCCGAGAGGAATGAGATACATGTCCTTCACTTGTTTCAGGTTATTGGACACCACCCCAAAACGCCTGCGACTGCTGAAGTAGGCATAGAGAAGAGTATAGGAGATCTCATCTTCCTCCGTCTCAGGGGAGAAGCGAATCAGGCACACCTCCTTTAATAAAAGAAAGCATGCATCAGTAAAATCTACAATCTCTGAACAAGAAGTCTGTCCTCTACCCTGTCATTACATTCACAATACATTACAAGTCTAGGTGATTTATTTATGATTAATGATCAATTTTACAAGCTTAAACCTAAGCTGTTCTTTATCACAGTGATTCAAATATATTAGTGGGTGCTTTTATTTTTTTGGCTGAATTTTACTTTAGGCTAAATCTATATTGCTGCGTCTTAAATCAAAGACACAGCAGAATTGTTACCTTTGAGCCTTGTATCCTCACTAACCTGGCATCTTAGCGGCTCAAAGATGGAGCAGCTCAGAGACGATCGAGCCCCCATTTTAGTTAAATTCTCCATCTTGACGTCTCACTATGAATGGGCAAAGATGTAGAGGTTTGGATACGCTGGCATAAACACCCTTTGTGATTGAGTGCACCCAAGTTGTGACTATTTTACGAAAGAAAACAAACCTGTATGTATCATGCATGTGTCTGTGAGCCACAACTACCTGGCATTATTTCAGCATGGATAACCAATTACAGGAGTTGCTGACCTTGTTGTCTCTGCTAGCAGCTGTTGTGCAGGTAAATTGTGCTTTTCACCATGCTGCTATTGCTTACATGTGCAGGAGGAAAGATATTATTCAGTGAACTGTGACAGATCCCCTTTTCAGCAGCGCTATCAGCCCTACATTGATTGGTACAACTAAACTGATGGAGTTGTAGTTCCAGAGGGATGGTGAGCAAACTTGGCATTCCTTGGCATGTTTGTCCAGATTGGCTCTGATCGACCTGAACGAGAAACTGCGTCCACATGAGGAGAGAACGACACAATTTAGGCACTCGTGGGTGTTTTCACAAAGGTGACATTGTATTAATGTTACTTAAGTACGAGGGAAGACTCTGGAAAACTGACGATGCGTTTGAACTAGTGTTTATTCTGTCATCACTGGACAATTTTACGAGGCTGTCATCATCTTCCTGGAGCCAGATTAACGTTACAACAAGACGCCGCGTACAGAGCCCGAAGTGACAGAGTTTATCATCCGTGAGTTATGTCACAATGCCTGGGAGTTACTGACTGCAAACACACTGAAGTAAAAGCAACCACTTGCTAATTTTTACAGACTAGATAACAGAAAGGGGAAACATTCTTCAAATGAACAGGTGCTGTGTGACATGGAGTGGTCATGTGATACGCATGTAGTTTGGCTGGAGAGCAGAGCTGCCACGGAGCTTCGCAGCGCATATGGACGAGAAGCGTCTTTGATTTAAGATGCAGCAATGTAGATGTAGCCTTAGGCTGTAATCCTGTTAAGGAAATACAAAAAGCCTCACTTTTGTTCCAGTTGCCCGAATCTTCTCCAAGTAGTCCCACACTATCTGTGGACTTATCCTTCCTCCTACTTGAATGCTGTCTGGAAGGTCCTATTGAAAAAATACAAGAAAGATTAAATACTTTGCAGTAGCAGATATCAATACTCTAAAGATGTTCAGTTTTGTCCACTTTACCTCAGTCAAGTTGTCCACAATTCCTGAGACGGGGAAAGCTTTTGTCACAAACTTTGCCACGGCGTGCATATGAATGATTCCACGCCACAGGGACTCCAGATTGGAAAGGAAAGCAGCCTCTTCATCTCTTCCAGCCGTATGATCCAACCTGTGACACATGCAAGAGCAATGAAGCAGGCTTGCAGAAACTAACCGCACGGAGGAGAGACACACAGTATCTCAGGCATAGCTGCTCACCTTCCGTCATAGCCTGACTGAGCGTTTCGGAAGCTCTCCTCTAAAACGGTGAGGTGCAGGTCGTCATCCAAAGCAGGTGGTGTTGTGCTCTTTGTCTCTTCTGCTTTGGTGGACTGCCTCCGAACCACTGTGGTAGCAACTTTGACCACTTTGGTTGGTGCCTCCTCCACAGGGGGCACCATACGTCCTTATTATAAGAAATTAAATAAAACAAAAAGCCACTAGTGAGGATAATGACTTATGCAGAAAAATATGTCAATAAAGGCAGAACCTTACAGCTAAGATGATTTTTTTTTTGTCTCGTGTCAGGGTTTACCTGTGCAGATTTTGCAGTGCAGGTCAAATAAGTGAGACTTATGTTGGCTGGTAGTGTCTTTCTCTGTCTTGATACTTGGTTTCTTTTCAGGGGTTTTTGGAGGTTCTGCTGAATTCTCTGTCACTTTGGGAGGAGGCTCAAGCTGGCAAGCGAGAAAAACGGGAATTCAAGCAGACACTCTTTAACAAATACACAGGAATGCAGAGCCTTATTCGATGTGTCCGTTACCTCTGCAGGCTCAGGTGCTTTCGCTGGTTCTTGGCTCTCAATTTCAATTTCACCTTTGTGTGTGATCTTAGTGATCGGTCGTCTCTCTGCCTCTCTTTGCTCTTTTTCAATCATCTCAATGGTCTGTAAAATGAGAAACGTATGTTTTTTTCAGAGGGCTATCCCTCGAAATAAAAAAAGATAAAAGACAGTCTTCACAGATTTAAGTATTACTTACATGTCGGTTCTCTCTTTTTCGCCAAGCAGCTAACTCTTTTGAGGCCAGCTCCTCAGGACTCAATCGAACTAGGTTATCAGGAGATATTTCTCCTTTGAGAACCCTCTTAAAGAGAACCTACATGCGCATTTGAAATAAAGCAAATGTAAACACACTTACATTAAAACTGAAATGAAACACCAGGAAACTGTACATTAGGATAATGTCTGATTTGGAATCATACTTACATTATTCTTAGTATCTTTGAGGTTGAACATTAAGCTCCTGTACTTGTTCTTGTATTTGTTGTCAGTGTCTTTATACAAGTGAAAAAGCTCTCTCTCTGTCTTCTTGGCAACTTCAGACGCCTTCTCCACTGAGATGCTCAAATCAGACTCCTTCAACCTAAAATGCAGAAAGCATTAAATTTAGAGGGAAACTGTAGTGTTTAAAGATTCTTTTTTAAAGGGGATGCAAATTTCATTATTTACATAATTCTTCTGATCATTTTTCCTTATGAAACAATCACCTCTGTATGAGGATTTCTTTCAGAGAGTCCCGCACACTTCTCCTGATTGCCTCAACAGACACAGGTTTCTTTGACGCTGAAGATGGGGTCTTACTTTTTGTCTCTTGTTTCAGCTGAATGCCTATGAAGACAGACAGGCAAGATGAAATGAGCAGGCAACAAGGAGTATGAAACAATTTAACATTCCACCACAGTGCAGATTTTAAAAAAAAAAAGTCACACACACAGTCGTTGATATGACAAAGGTTTGTAACTTGTTCAGTCAGTTGTTAATCACCTTTAGCAAGCCAACCTTACCACTACAGTATGTAGACAAACTGTAAGAAAGGTTACTGCATTAAGCAGCAAGATGACAATGAAAAGGAGCATTGTACTTTGTTTGGGTTCTCAATATGGAAGCAATGACAACTAAAGTGTTTGCAGCTATTTCAAGAGACCCTCATTCAACTGATACACTCCCTTTATGTGTTTAGGGTTCCCACAACTTCTTACACATCAAATTAAAAGGATGCTGTAATCCTTCATAAATATTGCCCAAAATATTTGCGACCCTCAAAATGTCCTTCCTGCTAACTTGATGTGGTAAAACTGTTGCCTCTGTTTTCCTTTCAAACGGCTGTATCATTTTAAATGTACACCCCCTCCTTTAATAGGTATTTATAGGCCAGAAATGTACAAAAGCCATATGTAAGACCACACTGCATTCAAATATCAACTGTCACCATCATCAACCAGCACTTCAGTTTTTCTGGTTTCAGAAATCATTGAAAGTCTTGTGCAATGAAAGTCTTTAGTTTTATCTTACTTTGAGTAAAGTCCTCTCTGGACTAGCAGTCCAAAAGGTCTGATAAAGTTTTTCTGTTTGAATAAGCTGTTGTCAGTCAGCCTATGTGCAAAAAAAATAAAAAATTGTTTTGTGATTGTCTTTCAGTCTGGATTACATGTGTAATTACACTAAATTAAGTGAACTCAGTCTGACCTTGAAGCTAATGCAGTATTAAAAACAGAGCAAGCCAACAAATGACTTTTTTGGTTTTTTTACATCTCACGACTTTAAAGAAAAATACCTGTTTTGTGAGCTACTTCTTTGACATCAGTGGACTGCCGTCTGTCAGGCTCCTGTTTTAGGAGAGAGGTGCAAAAAGCACATTAGCCATATCATTGATGTTGCCTGTCATTAAGAAAGAAAATAACGAAAACATGTGAAAAGGAAAAATGATTACCCACTGGCAAAAGGTTAGAAAGAATACAGTCTGTGTTTTAATGTGCAGGAAAATGCTAACCACACACCACTCCTTAAACCACATACAGTACCACTGTGCAAGCCTTCTGTAAGGGCAAAGTAGAAGCAAAGAGACAACAAACCCTTGTGTAGTAGTAACACTGGCTATGATTAATATCAGAGGATGGATTAGCTGGGGGAACAAATAAAATATTCTTTTATGTGTCAAAGCTTTAAAGTTCTTAAATGCATGATCAAGCTATATACACACTATAAGAACTCATGTTGACACTGCTTACCTTTCTTACTGGTTTGACCCCTCCGGGTGAGAGTGTCTGGGAGGATCCTGGTCGCGGCTTTGAAGGCAACTTCTGATCCTGTACTTCAGTCTTTGCTTGAACTTCGGGTTTCGGAGCACTCGGGGGCTCAGGCTCCACCTTTTTGCTTTCCTCCTCACAGCACTTCAGGCAGACATACATCTGGTCCTCCTTCTCCATTTCTTGTACTTTTGTGAGGTCGAGACCAACGCAGTCGCCGTGGAACCAGTCGTCACAGCGACCACAGCCTACCATGAACCTGAAACAAGTATGGCTGTTATTATTAAAAGGTACTATGCTTGCAAGTGAGTAGAGATGGAAATCAAGAACCGGTTCTAGTTGAGAACTGATAACAAATTGGATTTGGAATTGGTATCGTGAGCCTCCAAGCTTATCGTTTTCTCTTCTCAATGCCCAGGCATGTGATGCTGAAATAAAAAAAGGCAAAACTCAACTGCAAGAGTAGTGCAGCTTGCGCACCGTCTACAGCAAGCTCACTGATAAACAGTGGTGATAGTAATGTTGGTACTGAGAACCTGTTTTTTCCCCACGCAGATAACTGATAAGGAATCGATAAAGAACTGGGCCGATAATCATAATCAATAATGTCATTGGTATCAATAAAATCTTATCAACTCCCATCCCTACAAGTGAGCGCAGACTAAATGGCACAGCAACAATGGGAGACCTATTTAAGATTCCTTGTTTCCTCTTTCCCTTTGTTTGTTTTTTCAAACAACTGCTCATTTTAACCAAACGACAGAGAATTTCACTGAAAGCTGGGCGACTCTTTCTATGTCGTGCAAATAGTGTGGTTCACTGGCTTTCATCTTCCCTTTACCATATTTATCTTCTCCTAAAATCCCTCAAAACAAAGTAAATGTAGAACTCAACAATTCAGTGTTATTCACAGTTCTGTTACAAACAGGAAATAAACATCCGCCAGCACACACTTACTAAGTCTGAGAAATGAATAACAATTTCCATTGCTTCAAGTATCACACTGTGCAAAACACTGTGTCTCATACTGTACAATAGAGGAACACTTACATGTTATTGTGATGTTTTTTGCACAGACCACAACAGTTGTTTCCGTCCCATACGGTCTCACTGTTAGCGGGTTGCTCCTCAGCAGTTTCCTTCTTCGCAACAGGAGCGTTATCTGGGATAAACAGCTGCGGCTCTTCCACAGAGATGCTCCTCGCATTTTTACTTTTCTGTCTCTGAAGGATCTTTTCTGGCTTTTTCAGTTTGGGCTTTTCCTGCCCCCCTTCGTCAGGCATTTTTAACGAATGGCCAGGACGAATGCTCATCGGGTGAGAAGTCTCAATTTTGGAGGTATTGAGAGGATGAGTATGTTTATTCAGCCCCTGCTGATCAATGCGGTTGCCAGATGTTTGGATCTTCTTAACTGCTGGACTAGGTGAACTTTGCAATTTTGGCTTCACTTTACCATCTCCGGAACCCTGTGTCTTTTGTATTTTAGAAGCATGCTCACTTTGGGTGTTTTCTGCAGGCCTTTTCAAAGGTGCAATATCTTTCTTTTCCTTAGGAGATTTTGTTTTGTGCACGTCTTCTCTTTGGATGACGGTGGATGGCGTGTTTTGGGATGGTTTTTGTCCCTTAATCATGTTGTTTGGTTTACCTGAAACCAAGTCCTTATTCTTGTTAGGAGTCAGTCCTTGTTTAGACTTGAGCAGAGTTTTAGCCACAGTCTGTTTTTCCTTATCATCAGTCTTAATACTAACAGCTGTTCTGTTATTCTCATTGCT
Organism: Naso brachycentron; assembly: GCA_029874485.1. Classification (NCBI taxonomy): domain Eukaryota; kingdom Metazoa; phylum Chordata; class Actinopteri; order Acanthuriformes; family Acanthuridae; genus Naso; species Naso brachycentron. Next base: position 11,525,298 of record JAQFJA010000003.1, read on the forward strand.
TTGTGGCTTTTTGATATCGTCTTTTTCTTTACTGACTGGCTTTTCCTTCGCAGAAACATTTTGATTGTCTGGTTTTGTCTCCTGAGTGACGGCATTCTCTATTAATGTCCCGTTGGAGGTCTGCACGTCGTTAGGATTCACATAGGGGCCCAGGCCAACGGCTGCGTCATCAGCAGAGCTCTCAGGTGCACCCAGCTCCGCCATGTTTTCAAGAGTGGGATTCTGTTCATTGACCGCATTATCCGTCAACATGGCAATCCCAACTCCCCCATCATACGATATTCCATCGTCAAAGCCTGCAGCCTGGCTCATTTCAACATTCTGTGCGTAAGAGGGTCCAGGCAGCAGCTCAATCTTGAAACCTCCAATTGTTACTGTCAGTCGTCTCAATACCACTGTAGGATTCAGCCATACTCCACCATCAAGATTGTTTATATTAACACGCCCACCTTGAGTTAGTTCTTTCTTCAGCTGAGCACCTTTAACTCCTTTCTCAATAAGAAATGACCTCTTTAGCCTGAAGCCTGGTTTCCTTCCAGGTCGTCCTCGGGCCATGGTGTTGGTGGATTTGTTAGCAGGTTGTGGACCGCTGCTGTGTTCTGTTTCAACAACAACAAACAAAACATAGAAAAACAGTCAAATTATCCATTCTGATGTTTTTTTTTAAGATTAAAAGAGTAAATCAAATGAGCATCAACTTACCGTTCTCTAAATTGCGTGGATATTTCCTCGGCCTGCCAGGTCTCCGGACTTGTTTGGTTTCTGCAACTGTCAGTTCACTGCTGAGACCTGTGGATGCTGGTCCATCATCAAGACCTACATCAGCAAGAAGAAATAAATATTATTCTCCCTGTGTATCACTGTGAGGGGTAAATAATCTGCTGAAAAACAACCTTATAACCCTGATCAGTGAAAAGCTACTGGATCTTGTCCGCAGTTTCAAACTCTTCACCAAGAGTCATTTAGTGACATGATTTTTGATCCTGAGCAGTCAAGTTAAAAATATTTCGAATGTGACGTGATCATGCCAACGCTGACACTAAAATCTTTGTGAACAAACATACGCTGACTTTGATGAGCTGCCCTGCACATCAAATCTTTAAGTTTGTTTTATCAACCACCTAAAAAGCCAAAGTAAAAGCACAACTGAGCAAAACCATCACGTAGAAAAGGTGCTGCTGATGAAAATAATGTTAGCAAGCATTTAATGTTTACTTAACACTTCCTTTACCAAGTTACCCATAAGTTGTGAATGGGCATTACTGAGAGGTCTTGGTAGTAGCATATGTTATTTAGCTTTTGATCTAAGTTTGAAGTCAAGCAGATATCCACATTAGATATTTTTACCATCTATTCTGACTCTTGACACACCTGTTGAGCCAGAAAACTGAAAAGTGGGGTCCTCATTGTCCAGTAGATTAAACTGAGAGCTAGCACACCCAAACATAGGATCTTTGTCGCTGAGCATGTTCTTCAGTGAATCTTCCAGTCGGGGTCCTGTTCCAAACTCATTGCCTGTTTCACATTCCAAATTCTGGCCTATTATCAGAGACTCATCCAACTGGTCACTGGGTATTAAATGGTTAAAGGTGTCCACAATATCCATGAATGCTTCTGCCCTCCTAGATCAAGACAACACAGTAAGAATGAAGTGAAGACACGTGTCATACCACCCATTTGATCAAGCAAAATTATGCATCGAGACGGCTGTCATGCAACATGCATTCTGACGTGAGCAAGCCAGTGAGGATGCAACAGATATTCACTCATTTAAAAGTCCAACTACTTTGGGAAAACTTTGTGATGTTAAATATAGTATTACCAAAGTTGCAGCAAGTACTCGTGTGTACTCTGTACTTCATAACTGTTATTAAAGACAGCACTGCACCTTAGATGAAAGATAGAATCGTTGAACATGAGTGATAGATTGCTTACAGCGATGCTACTGCAACATGCCCTCAACAGCTGTAACATGCTACATGGCATGCTGTCCTGCTACGTCAAATCAGCGTTGGTAGCATCTGTTTGTGGCCATTTCCGTGGCTAATGCTTGTTTGTCTGGCCGGATTTTTTTTTTTTTTTGACACTGAACATTAACTTGAGGCGTATGTATG
>JAQFJA010000003.1:11542750-11557769 GCA_029874485.1 Naso brachycentron
AGTAAATTCTAGCTGATTAAAATGCTTAATCAAGGGTTCATACAAAACAAGCTCTGGCCAGATTCTGGCCGCTGACCCTTAAACTTTAATTAAAATAAATCAGAGAATACATGAACCTGTGCAATGCACTGCAACTGTTTCAGTCTTAGTTTAGTCAGCTGATAAGGAAGAGCAGTAATTGAGATTGGTAAGCTTTAATGTGGGACCGGTAAAGAGATATAACTACTTACTCTATGCTCTAAATATATTAGGCTTTAACTGCTAAAAGATTGCTGATTTTTGCACTGTGCCTGACACATATTACAGGAGTGTACACAGCAAATACATTCCCATTCAAGCCCCCTGCTCTGTCTAATAAATATAACTGCTATTAAAAAGACTTGTTGTACACTCTTACAATTGATTTGGATGATGCTTCAGCACAGAGTTGAGTTCGCTCTCTCTAAGAATGGATTTTTATTGAATCCATCTCTCCTCTTCTTGTTAATAAATTGATGCACACATTTGCCGTGTATCTATCACGTCTCCAGCAGTGACCCAGCTCACAGCGACAGATAAACAGCACCCCGTGCGGTATGACCTATCAAAAGGACACAAAAATTAAATTTCAGGAAAGTGAGACATTTTCAGCATTTAGCCGACACTCTTATCGAGAGCGACTTACAATGAGTGCATGGGTTGAATAAGATTAAATTCCAAGGTCGTGAACATTTCAGGCAGCGAGAATGAGTGAATGAGCTGCAGCACTCAGACAATAGATACTAGATATCAGATTGTGTTACTGTGCCTCTTTTCTTTACTAAAGCTGTGGTTTTTGGGCATTTGTGCCTTTACTGATAGGACAGCTGAAGGATTGGACATTAAATGGGGGAGAAAGAGGTGGTTTCACATGAAGCAAAGGCCACAGGGTGGAATCGAACCCGGAGACGCTGCAGCGAGGACACAGCCTCTGTACATAGGGCACCTGCTCTACCAACTGAGCCACGGGGGCTTTTGATTGATCACTTGCAACAGGAAAGAAGTTTAAGATAAAGAAAAAATTTTTAAATCAAAACAAGCAAAAATCAGGGAAAAGTTCAGTCGCAGCAGGTGTTTTAAACAGAGGCAAAAATCACTGTCTTATGATGCTTATGATCTTCTCCTATGCTGCGGTAACACCTGAATATGTTTGCTGAATTTCCTTCAGTTCACTTGTAAGCGACAGGTCTGAAGTGCGTTCCAGCTTTAAGATGTATCTGATCCTGCAGAACATCACAGCTCCACGCAGTAAGCCGATATTAGTTTGGATGACAAATGAAAACAAATCCAACAATCAATTTATCATCTTTTAAAACCGCTACACACTGATAGACGCTAATGTGCTGCTTCATCCAACATGCCGGTAATTACATCTGCACAGAAGTGCTACAGGGAGCTGGATGCCAAGTGAGCACAGTGAGGACTGAGAGGGAGACATACATACTGATCGTGAACAAACAAATGTGTAAGTGAATCAATCATTCAAAGGACGAATCATTGCAGAAGTGTCTCATTCATGGGGCTCTGCTGAAAATTTGCATTTAACACATGAACAAAGAGCTGTTGCCAATAATGCTCCATGCTGTCTTTCTTTTTCAGTGTTTTTAAAGATAAGTTATTTCAGAAACTTCAACACCACCACATGTTTTGCAAAAGAAAATATATTGTCTTTGTACTTTCATCCACCTCTTCTTAATGTTCTTCTACTCCTTATCAACCCCATGCCTGCATCCCGCTTGCCAAATACAATAAAATGCCAGGTAATATGTAAAATAAATAAATAAAATGTCAGTTTATCTTATAGCAGAAAGCAGTGCTGGCTTTGAAACTGTATATTGCAAACAGACCAGTAAAATGTATACAGACGTATAGAATGTGCACTCTATACAAACACAGTGACAAGCACACATTGCAAACACTGTGCAAATATACAATATATACCCACAATGCATGTCCATATTGATAATTCTATTAAAATTCGTGTATAACAGCCATACTTTTGCAGTTATAACACAGTTACCACATTATATTCAAGCCCATGCATCCTCAGATGTATTAGCAAAACTATAAAATCAAACGTGTATATAAGTCAAACATATACTATGTATATAACGTCACGCATAGGGCTTCACAATTAATCAAAATTTGATCAAAACTGCAATATTGCCTAATGCAATTTTCAAATCTCATGGAGGCGTAGTTATGTTGAAGGAGAAATGTATGTGTTAAAAAAAAAAAAGATCCTTTTAATTTAAATATAGTGGTGCTGCAGAGTTGTCCTGACACATCAAATTTTTACTGACTTAAGAAAACATTTTTGTTTGGTACAGATACCTGCAAAAATCACACCAGACAATTTTTTGTTTGTTTTGTTTTGTTTTCATCCTCCTCTCTTATCACAAATTCTGTCGCAGTTGCAATATCGCTCCAAATAATCACAATTAGATATTTTTTCCAAAATCGTGCAGCCCTATCGCACAATATATATATCTATATAAAAAAAGACAAAGTGATCCTAAATGGACATATTAATATATTTTCTTATCTTTCAGACCATAAGTCATGATGTGTCCCAAAGCTAAGTTTAGAGAATGTTTCCTATCCTGTCGGGCTTGTAAGCAGCTTCAACAAATAGATGGTTACAGAAACACAATCATGATTAAAATGCTTGTAATTTTCCTCCTTTTTAATACTTCATATTTCTTTCTCACTTTTTCGCTTTTCCATCAAGAGTTTGTAAATGGTATTATAATTAGAGTGAAGATTTAATACCTCCGTCATCATGTTAATGGCTAAATACAGTTTGCCTCTGCGCCGCTCTGGTAAAAACACATAAACAACATATGGCCCAGCAGTGGCTCTGTTTCCAACCGGCACGCACTGACATTCATCATTACAGAAGAGAAAGGCCAAAGCTAATTACACGTCTTGAGTCCAGTCCACACCATGTCCAGTCTGCTACACATTGTGCTGTTACTACCACTGTCTGCGTTTGATGTGAACAAGCAATCAGTAATTAGATTGATTAATTTTTGCTGCCATTGTGAAGTCCTTGTACACATATACAACTCAATAGGTGGAGGAAATCAGTGAATACTTTAGCTGTCTAGAGGCTAATGGCAGCCTTTGTGTTTTTGCCTCTTACTGTTGTTAGTGTAACTGTTCCTACAGTGCAATGAAGCAACATTACTCATTTCAGTATTGACTGGCTCACCACATATTGGATCAGTATTGAAAAGGTTAGATAGCCTATATGAGATTGTGAACATTACTGTAGCAGCATAAAACTGTTTGAACAAACATAAAGGTGAAGGTGAAGTGAATGGCATCCTGAGCAGAGAATGAAGTCACACCGTAACTCTGTGTGTGTGTGTGTGTGTGTGTGTTGTAATCTGAGCTACTCTGGCCGTGCATGCATGTCAGTGCATGTGAGTCTCTCCCTGTCCTTCCCCTGTCAGTTTTCAACATGTCTGGTGACAAACTTATATTACAGCAAAACAGGGTTTGAAAATATGCTTCTGAACACATCTGAAGCAAGAAAAAGGTAATGTAGCCGCAGGATCTCGATCCGTATTTGATCTGCAGTGGCTTATTTGATCTGAGCTTTTGTTCAGTGTGTGTTCAGATGCTGCCCCCCCCCAACTTTTTGAGTAAACAACACGCACATTTGTTTTGGTCTGAGAGGCTGATTCTCTGGTATGGTATCTATTGACAGTAAAAGTTTTATTTTTTACCTTTATTATAAACCAAATAGTTCACTGTAATTGAGTGTTTTTAGGGATTGTATTGAAAGCTTCTAAAGCATCTAAACCTCATAGAAGTTTGGAGTCCAGAAATGTTTTCCAGCAATTAACTTTTTGCATTTTATTTTACTGCTTGTCCATCAGTTTGCAGGTTTTTCAAGGTCTGCAGTTTTTCAGCCAGCTTTGCAAAATAAAAGGTGAGCAGAGTAAATAAAGGAGGGAGGATGCTTACTGCGTACATTATTTGTCTACAAAGGGCACATTTCAAACTTTTAGGACAGAGTGAGTTTGCTGTTCGCTGGGATGAGCTTCAAATTTTTGCTCTATTTTATATCATTAAATCCCTGTGTGACGTGACGGTGCAGCGATGTTGGGATTAATCAAACTTCCGCTGGAAGACATTAAGTTTGATTGGATTCATCACAGTAAACTGTTCTGTCACTGAATGACTGTTTGAGTTTTCTCTGAAACCATGTTTCTCTGTTGGCCCATCAGAAAAAACAACATGAATCCCTGCAGCAGTGTCGTAGAGATAATTTAATCTTCGAGTTGAAAGCATACATACACACAGTACGAATGGCTCCTCGTCAGCGGCAGAACAAACTGCATGCTTTAGTTTCACAGACTGTAAGGCAAACAGCGACTGAAATCCAATAAAGCTACGATGTGAGGATAAACAGCCGAGCAGTAAACATATTATCTCCAACAAATGATGCAGCTCCCTGTCCCATTTCTTCTTATTGAGCTGAATGCTGGTCTACTTTGCACTGATAGTAGCTCAAACATTTATGTTTCTGATTTTTTCTTTTTAGCAGAGCTAACTACTGCTTCTAGTGACTTTTAGATTGCTTGAATTTACGTCCATGCGAGTTGTGAAAGAGTTCAGTGCAAAACAGTTTATATGTTTACTCATGTCATATCTCATGTCATATCTCAATGGCAGTGCTATTTTTTTAACCCACTTTGGTACCAACATTTTCTGGTGGTGTAACTATTTGCTCAAAGACCTTTTTTAAAAGAAATCTCAATCAAAATGCCACCAGATGTGATGTCTCTAATAGAAACAAGCACTTATTTACTGCAATTATGAGTGCAATTTTGTTTGTAATTTTTATTTTAATGGTGTCCGGGATAAATAAACCTCAGACTGTTTCCCAGTCAGTGTCGATGCTTTGTGTTGCTGCATACTGACCAAAGCAAATGTATTTAACCTTAAGCCATGGGAGGCTGACTTTGCCCGTTTTCTCTCTTTCAGCAAAACCTTTTCGCCTTACTCGTACAGTGGCACACATTTATCTGGTTGCTGCCCAGTTTTTTTTTTCTTTTTTCATTCTTGGCTGCTGAGCAGCTCTGCTGAAGCAGTTTGGGCAGCGCAACAGAGAGGATCAAGAGCACCAGAATAGACGCTGAGAGTGTTTTACTCATTCAGCTCCTCCAATGAGATTTTTTTCATCCTGTGTGAGGACAGAAACCAGTGACCTTCAAAGCACACTCTCACTTCTCTGATCTTTAGGTTCCTGTCACTCTCTGCCACATATTTGACAGCGATGATACTTGTGTGAACGTTTGTCCAGGTTTATGGGTTGTAAGCTCATTTTCCTCTTTTTCTCTCCCTTTCTCTGTCTCTCATTCTCTCTTCTCTTTCTAACGCGCACAATCGTCTTTTGAGTTCACTGGCGGGCTGCAGACCACAATATATGTGCTTCCCTTTATGCACTGTTCCAGAGTATAATCCTCTTCATGGGCTATAAAAACATCATTACTTTATTCAAATGATATGAACACTATCACCATTTGAAAGTGAAACACCTCACAATGAAAACGTAACCCAAAACAAATCCTCTCCCCCCTGCAAAAGTCCAGAACTAATCTTTGAGGATGTTAAGAAGCAAATGCTGGAGCGGGGACTTCACAATGAGCATTTGAGATCCGATTGAGTTTTATCTGAAGGTAACAAATACACATGAAAAGGAACCAAAATAAAGAGTCTACAGTGAAAAATTCTCAAAATTAAACCCAATGTTTGTCCATGCCCTGTCAGCAGGACACCATCATTAGTAATGCTTTTAAAACTGGTACAAATTACTGCTAAAAAAATTAAATCGTGACAGTTTATGATGTGACAGTGCTGAAGTTAAGCTTTGGTCACATTAAGCAACAAAAACATCTTGGATTGGTTTAGGCAGAGCCGTGTAAAGACAGACAGTCGCGCCATCTCCAGTCCCTCCACTGGACCACTTTTTCACAGCAATGGCAGATCGCGGAGCCTCTCAATGGTTCCTGGAGATTGGTAGCTTAGACCAACACCGCAAAACAGTTGCAGCAGAATAGACTTGATTGTCATGCACTTGTAGGTAAGACGGTTAAATAATCAGAATGTATATTATCAGCACATCTCAATCAATTTAACATATGCATATTAGTAGATTATCCCCCACTAAATTATTAGATATACAGAATATCAACAGATAACAAATTAGGCTAGCATACTGGATAAAATTAGCAACACATAAAATTAAACACCAACAGTCTAATTGTTAATTTCGTTCTCTAAGTTAATACCATTTTATTCACATTACAACATTATTTAGATGCAACATTGGTGTTAAGAATAATTCCAATAACATAATAATAATTATTATTATCTAATAATTATATTTTATATATTAATAATAATGATTTATATATGTTTTTTCTCCTCTCTGTGTAAGTTGGGCAACAGTAGGTCTACATTCTTCTTTCTCTGAGCAGTTGGTTTAAGAAAAGATCAGACTTTGGGTTAAAATTACTTCTTCGCTGAGGTTAGGGGAGCTTTGTCATCCTCGTTGAAATGTCATCCAGCATCATTTTATGTAGAAAATGAGAAACAAACCACAGTCTCATGTGTAAGGTCGAATGTTTTAGTGGACCAGCCATTCACCCAAACCTCTTCTGTACTGAATGTGGACTTTGAAGCTATGTCACAGTACTTCCAGCTTTACTCATAATTCCTACAGCTGCAAAAAGGTTTTTGTCACTTGATCATAAACATATGTTATCTTGGGTAGGTTGCTAAAAAATAAGTAGTGTTTCTGTTCTTGAAACTTTTGTTCTGTTCTTCTGCTCTCAGATTTTATGACTAATTACCGCACCACTCTATATTATCATGTTGGCTGATTAGCATTAAACACCTGAGGTGGGTAATGACAAGGACTTCATGATACGATACTCGTCACGATACACGGGTTATGATATGATTATATCACGATACATTGCGATGCGATGCATATTGTGATATATTGCGATATTCCACATATCTGGGTATCTTAATACATCGCGTCACATTGCAATGGTAATTCTTTGGACAAATTGAGTCAAAACATTTTAATTGAAAATTTCCTTCCCAATTTATCTGAACAATATCAGCAAATTACCAATCATACTGATGTAGCAGCCATTACATCGAAATGAGAAATTAACTGTTTCACTTTAACTGGACGAACTGAAACAGTGGATACACTGAAATTGAAAACATGAAAATAAAGTGCATAAGTGTTCTTTTGTGTCACTGAAGTCATGGAGATGCCGTCATAAACTGCATGAGTATTCTTACTGTGTCCTTGAACACGCTGTAAACATCGTATGAAAATATTGTATTAATTGTATTAATTTATTTTTTCACAGTCTTAGGGGTGGGCGTTAGCAGGGACTTCACGATATGAAACACATCATGACACGTATCGATTTTTGGAGCTGGAAATCGATGCAGTATATCACGAAAATAAATATTGCGAATATTGCAATTTTTTAGCACAGCCTTATTAAACACAGTGTACAGCTGATGTTGATCGGAGTGTCTTTCCTTATCAGGTCATAAACCAAAGAGAAATTTTTACCCGATGAAAATGTAAATGGATTACCAAAGTTTTAACAGTTTATTCTCAAGGAAACATTCAGATATGTCAGTCTGGACCAAAGTGGAAGACCAAACTGACTGACATCAACAGAGCCTCATTACTAGTGAGGCTCAAATCAAATTCTCCCATTTACTTCTGATTTCAGCTTATCTTTATAAAGTCCCTGCATACTGTACATTAAGCAGAACGACTTTGACGTGTTTATGTGTTTGCAAACCACAAGCTGTGTTTGATTGATCTCCTCAGGTAAGCCACATAAATGCTATTTTTAAAAGGCACATTTGGAAGCCTATTACCGACCAGGCTGTGCTCACACACAGAGGAATGACAGCTAATCTTTTTAACTTACAACTACACCTGGGACACCTTACACGTGTGAAAGTGTCACATAAGGAGGTGTGAATCCCTGGTGTTGTTTGGAATAAGCCTGGGGGAGTTTTTAAATCTGGTTACCTGGGTTTCTGTGGAGAGGCTTAGGCACAGCCTGTAAGCAGCAGCAGCAGCCAATGGTGGAGTGAGTTAGCATGTTTATCTGATAGGCCTGCTGTCCTTTCCATTACAGCCACAATGTGAGGATGAAAATAAATGTTTGTGTTTTATACACGAATCTAAATGATTTGATAAAATTATGATGTCTAATTTCAGTGCTTCCAAAAACCACTTCTAAGAAGCAGCCCATCTTTCTACAGTAAATAACTTAGTTAGTTGAGACTCTTCAACTGATGCTTCTTCACAATGGTACTTGATAAAAAAAGAGGCATTTCCAAACATTCATTCTGTTCATTTCACCCATTTTGATGATCTGTAATTGGTAGACAGTTCTGCAGCTTTGTTGAAAGTCATCTCAGAGAGGAACTGCAAAAAAAAAAGTGGGAACGTGTTCCAATTTAAATGATCCTTCTCAGACAGTCAGGCGCAATCAGAGAGATTGTGTCACGCTGGAAGAAATTGGTGCATTTTCAGCTGTTGGAGTTTAGTCTTTGTGATTTCACAGACAATAGCAATATCAAACAAATGTCGGCGTAAAATGAAACCGCTGACCGTAAGAAACTGTAATGAGTGAATATTGGAACTGCCTGGAACAGAGGCATCATTAAGCTGGAGTTATGGGTGTCCAGAAGGTCGCATCAAGGAAAAGTCTCAGAGGGACAACAAGGCGATGCAATTTCCACACAAACTGATAACTTGGCCATTTGTGAAACGTTTGTGGATTCTAAGGTGGATTTAGCCACTTGTGAGGACATACTTCTGACCTTCCTTAGAAAACATTTGCAAAAGAGAAAAATCCGTTAACTCAGAGCTGTTTTTAAACTCACAGCTCAGTTCGCTCACTGTTGACAGCTTAGATAAGGGTGAGGCGCTCCTGTCTAAATGACCTCTTGACTCTCTGTAAAGCTGTTAAGGAGAGTTCAGTGACTCGTTCTCGGTCTTGTTCAGAAACATCCTCTTTTGTCCAGCAAGTGTGTTGCACACTGATAGCTGTAATTCCACTGAGTATTAATTAGCGACAGACGCGGATTCCCATTTGGTGAACAATTTCTATTGTGAGTGTTACAAGTCAAGTGCTATAAAATGGATCAATATAAAATTCTCATTTTCAGGGCATTCAGGGACTGCTATTCCTATCAAGTGAGACTGGACTGTTAATATCCACCTCTCATCTCTCATCTTGCTGAAATAAAGCTGGGGACACACCAGAGGACTATTGGGCCAATTTGCACAAGCTTTGCCCATCATGCAAACTATAAAGAGAAACACTGCAGTTTGAAACAAGCGATCTGTAAATATGATCTTCAAATGAGAGTTCAATGATCTTATTTTAAGCACCCCAGTTGACATTTCCCTGATAATATCAAATGGTTTACATGTTTAATCCACCATCTGCGTGAGTCCTGTGCTGTGTGGGGATCAGAGACTGCTGACAGCACACGAGAGCCCCGTCTGCAGTGAAGTGAGGCACAGTGAGCTGAGTGTGAATGTTTGCCTCTGTTGTTGTTGTTTTTTTTTTTTTTTTTTTGGATTAGATTTACTGGATCATGAGATTACACGGCCCTGTGTAAAAGGGCATATCAGGAGTCAGCGGGATAATCTCATATCATTAAGTTTGCAGTGAGAAAGCATTCAAAGCTGAGGCACCAAATAATCAGCACAATAGTCACTGTGTGACACAACACATAGTTACTTCTGGTTTGTCCCCGGTGTAACGTGATGGCATTTGGTTGTCAGGCTGCAGCTGGCTCCAAGGCTGACTTCAACATGTTGATTGATGCTTTTTTGGTTACGTAACGTGCTAATTATCTCCTTATCTGTTGTTTGTTTCTGTTTGATTTTCTGCAGAGATTGAAAAGTATGAAGGTGATGAATTGAGAAAAGATGGCGACATGAAGAAATACCTAGATATCATCAGCAATAAAAATATCAAGCTCTCAGAAAGAGTTCTCATCCCAGTCCAACAGTATCCAAAGGTAAGAGACACAACAGTGACATCTTATTCCAATGGTTCTCAAACTGTGGGGCTGGCCCCTTCTGGATGGCATGAAGCCAGAGAAGGGGGTCGTGGACGACCAGGGGAAAGCTGTGGAGTCAAACTAAGCTTAAAGAATAGAATTTATGTGGAAAAACTAAACAAGTTTTTTGCTTATATGTTGTTACTGACCTTTATTTCACTAAAATACCACTTGGTTCCTTTTGATTAGTTTACTTCACTTTTCATTCTTAATGAATCTTAAAAATTGTAGATCAGGGGATGTGTGTGAACTTTTTTTGGCTTCTGAAAGGGGGCACGCTAGGAAAAGTCTGGGAACCTTTTTTAGGCTAAAAGCAAACAAACTGCACCTCTTTAATGTCAGTTTTTTTTTCTATGGAAAAAAGTGACCATTAATGGAAATTGGCATCATTTTCAAAAGATTAGAACAGATAAACTGGAAAAAAAAACAAGATGGAGGAGGATTTTTTCATTAATTTAAAATGTCAATCAGTGGATAAAGCCTCAGTCTGAACATTCCAGCTTCAGCTGCTCCATGCTTTGCACAAATACTTCTTGGCACTAAAACCCTACTGAGCCTCAAAAAAGGCTCTTAGAAAGTCATCAGGCAGTGTCTGTTTATTTTGGTGTAGTCATCAAAAAAAGAGAAGTTTTAGTGCACCAAAGCACTCAAGGGTACAGTGAAGAACAATGACCATAAATCACTGCATGACACAGTACGTGTTAGTCTGAGTTATGCAATGTCAGTACTGACAACGTTTGAAATGTAGCCTAATGAGGCTGCTCCATCAGGCAGCTCAGCAACAGCACACAGCTGCTCCCGGAGAACCAAAAGGCTTTTCTGACACTGTAATCACGGAAACCTGCTCCACTGACTTTGGCAGGTAAGCTATGAATAATGGCCTCAGTGTAGCAACACAAATTGCAACAGAACTTATTTCCATATGGTATATAGACTATTTGTCCTGCTCGAAAACTTCAGTGTATATTGTATTTTGGAAGGAGACAAACAGATGAATGTATATCTGATATATTTATCTATACAGGGAGTATTTTTCTTTTTTGTAAGTATTGTTGTTTTTTTTTTCACCCTTTACTGTTTGCGTATTATTTTTTCTTTCCTTTTTTTCCCTTTTTTTTTTTAAAGATATTTTTGGGCTTTTGGTGCCTTTATTTCTTGGCTAGGACAGCTGAAGAGTGGACAGGAAACAGGGGAGAGAGAGGGGGGATGACATGCAGCAAAGGCTCACAGGTGGAATCGAACCCGTGGTCACTGCAGTGAGGACACAGCCTCTGTATATGGGGCGCCTGCTCTACCACCTGAGCCACCGGACGCCCCTGCTTATAATTTTTTCTTTTAAGAAAAAAAATGTCTCTGTATCCAGCTGGCATGGTGATAACAAATATCATCATTCGTTTCAGTCATGTTGCCTGTTTCAAGTTATTTACCGAGATGACGGTAAAGAAAAATTAATTAATAATTAGCCAAATTAAAATTAGTCCTTAAAGTATGTTATTCATTTTGTAAAGAATAATAAATCAGATTTATGGTTAGTAATACTTAGTAGTGATAATTATCTGATACTTGCTACCTGAATAACCCAAGAAATTTTATTCATGGAGAGCTAGAGATTAATAATTTTAAGGTCCTGTCACATAGAACTGCCTTTCCGATGTTGTAACTTTAGTTGATATATTGTTGAATTACTTGACTGAAGCCTCTTTATGCCATTTAGGGCATAGGGCGTCCACCAGAGCTCCCATCTCGTGCAGTATAATGTATATATTGTTTAAATGTGTGTAAACGTCGATTCACCAAATCAGATCACTGGCGTTGTTTTGTTTTTTAACAGGCTGACACAACGTTAGTAGTTGTGCTGATGTTAACTGTGCTGGAGGTTTCCAATTCCTTTGCCCGTGACTGACTTCTAAATTTGCGACGTACAAAATCCAGCTTGAATCTTATACTTTAGGGAAGTGATGTTTGAATTTTCACCTACAATCACTGACATCATTTTTTACAGGCTGTTGGGCACAACAGCTGGCCAAAATGCTTCAATAATAAGCTGATGTAAATCATGCAATTAGCATAATTTCTTAATAACATGATCCTTTCAGAGATCTGTTTTCTTTTCATAGACAAATAGGCCTGAATGAGAGCAATAAAAGTGACATAGCTTTTAAAGTGGTAACCTCAAAGATTTGAGTTACATTTCTAACAGCACATTTGGCGATGGGTTGTAACTGCAGGTGTGCTTTTGTACCTCATCTCCTAGAGTTCATGTGGAAACAAAACAGTGTCGACTGTATGACGTTGGTTGATAGCCTGTTTCCCTTCTTCAGAAAGCTGAGTTTCCTTTGTCTTTGGACCTGTACTTGTGCTTGATCTGTCGTTGCCTGGATGCTGCATTTTCTTTGTGATGATCTGATCTGCCATTTTAACTCACAGGAAATGAAAAGTTCAGACCCTGGACACAACTAAGAGCGAGCCTGTGGTGTTAGCTGCACCTACCCTCTGACCCCTCTGACTGACATAAAGGCCTCATTAACTGCGCTACCACTGATTAGTGAGGGAATGTCCCCACAGACACCCAGATCCTCGTCCTCGGCTATGCTTCAAATACAAGTGCTTGCATCAGTATGCCATATGCTCAATCAGCATTGTTTTACCCACTCTGTGATAGATAGTGACTTCACAGACCACTTTAAAGCAGGTTTTGACAAATCTTACATTTTTTAAATCTGTCGTCTCGGGTATTTTTGTGACATTGTGTCATCGCCACAACTTGGCAAATTATACACGGATTCAAGTCAGTGTAGTAAAAGTCTGACATTCTAGAGGACATGACCATTAGAAAAACGGAGTTCCCCAATTTCCTGTTTGATGGCCTCACAGCTATTTAATGGGCGGTCACGTGATGTTTACTGATTTACTCTGTCTTGTTAGAGAACCACTAAAGACACAAGGAGGGCAGGGGAACATTTAACTGCACCTCAGGATCCCAAGGAGTGTACTTTAGTCCAGTGAGCCTCCTAAGACACTCCAAACAAAATCAATTTGCTGTTTCCTCCTCAGGATCAGTGTTGAGAAAGTAATTAAGCTGTGTTCAGGAACTCCTCACTCTATTACATTGATTTCAAATCCATAAAAGATGCCAATGAGCCAGTTTCTTGGGAGCAGAAGACCCACAATGACTCAGGGATGTCTCTTCTGTCCTTGTGTTTCTGCCTCATTAGGTGCAATTTCTGTTTATTCAAAAGTACTTCCCAATAGTGAACATTGACTATTCCTTGCGCTTGCAGCACACATACTGTAAAGAAGGCTAATTAACATTTTAGGGATTGCTTTTCAAGAGACTCCAAGCTGTATTTGTAAAGCACGATTCCTTCTCTTTCATCAGATTTGTATGTCCATTCATCACCAACCTATCTGCATGGGTTGCCGTGGTAATGACCCAGGCATCTGTTATGTACCCTTGTGACAAAGCTCCCCAAAGTGGAAGCATAAGAAACTGGATCCAATCACGCCCCCCACACAATTGTGCTGTCTTTACTGACTTCACTGTGTGTTGCATTGCATTTGATGCAAAAGACAATTTCCCATTTCAGTGATCACAGTGTCTGGACTGAGATGCATCTACAGAAAATGCAGTTTGAACTACAATCATCTGTAGTTTGAGTCCATTTTGCAAAAACCACATTTCGTGTTGTTTTTTGCTGTCCAGACTTTCTAGATGTATTTGGACGTACCAAAGATTGGATTTGGGTCGGCAGTACAGTTCGTACAGTAGGCATTGTTCAGTTCAACAACTTGAGATGCATGTATCATCTCTCACAAATCACTTTATATGAAAAGATTGATGATAGAGTTTTGCATTGCTGTCCTACCTGTTGGTTAATTGCATTCACTTGGTGTCCTGTGTATGACTTATCTCCAGATTAGATGGGTAATGAAAACAAGTGGAGCTTCAAATGAAAAACTAATAGATAAATAAATGAAAACCACTGAGAGATATGACTGAAATATTTTCAAAATGTCTAAAACACACACACACACGCACATACTCAGTCAAAATATAGGCTTAATCCTGGTTCTGTAAAAATAATAGTGCCAGCTCTGCAGAGCGGTCCAGAGGGACGGAGCAGCTGTCCAACAACAGTCTCTGAATGCACAGTCAGCACCCGACAAGACTGCAGTGTCACTATCTTAAACATCTTGGTAACACTGCACTTTCATTGCTAATTAGCCACATGAAGCAATTTTTTGATCAAGTTCACAGAAGAAAGAGGGGAAAAAAGCCAAGCACCGCTTTGAAAGACGAGTGAGATGCAGCAAACAGCGAGTACTTCAAAAGTTCAAGACAGACTTTTGAAACTCCCCCGAAAGTTAGACACAAAATTGAAACAACTGTCACGTTTAAATTAGACAAAAATTTTACAGACAAAAATAGTAGTTTAAATTTCTGATCATGCTTTGTGAAAATCCATGTTACTACGTTAACAACACCTACAGAAGCTTTTTTTAACAGCTGCATGACAGATGAGAGAACACAAAATAATTGTTCTATCAGTTTTCTTCTGTTTGCTTCTGTAAAGATATACATTTGTTTTGGGACGTGAACAGACAAACATTAATATTGGACTTACAGTTATGAAAAATGTTTATATATTGTGGCAACGCAGATATGAATTCTGGCCAGGTTTCGCTGATCAATATATTTGACTCTTTTCTCTGATGTTTGGCTCCACTGAGAGGCACAAACTAATTGACTTTATTTTACTTCACATTGGGAGCTCACTTTCTCACATGTACTCATCAACATCCAGTCTTATTTTCTGCCATAAGTATAAAATGTCATAAATCTGTTTTTTCATGT
>JAQFJA010000003.1:11605411-11619292 GCA_029874485.1 Naso brachycentron
CTTCCAACTTCATGACTCCACGCAAATTTATTAGGCCTATATATGCAGAATTTGAGGGAGTGATGACATAAATCTTAAACCCCCAGTTGGAGCTTGCAGTTGGTTGCTGGTGTGGTGGAGGGATTGAACGTTACCGCGCAGCACTGTTGAGAGTCTTCAGCGATAACAGAGCACAGGGAGAGGCCGGAAATCTCGCAGCTTAAATAAACGGCCTAATTGGAAGAAAGCATGAGATGACGTATGACAAATCTGAATCAGTGCAGCTCGAGTTGTCTGCCTGAACTAGCTTGCAGGTGTCCCTCCATTTCGCCTATAGAACAACATACTTCTTAGGAAAGTCCAGCATTAGGTTATGCAACATCTAGCATCAGAATAGTTGCTATTAAAGCTGATTTTTTATCTCAGAAATATCTGCAACCCATTCAGTGTGTGATTACATCTCCTCTCCTGAATTGTTTCCCAGTGCTTTCATTGTATCCGACTTAAAGCCAGCAATATTCCACCGAATTAGCAGCAAGTTCCCTCTGTTGTTAAA
Organism: Naso brachycentron; assembly: GCA_029874485.1. Lineage (NCBI taxonomy): Eukaryota > Metazoa > Chordata > Actinopteri > Acanthuriformes > Acanthuridae > Naso > Naso brachycentron. The sequence goes on from JAQFJA010000003.1 coordinate 11,605,947, forward strand.
GGTAATTGGTCAAATATGTGAACACAAAATAACAATTTAAAAACAAACTTTTTGAGAAAAAAAAGACAAAAACTAAAAAAAAACCTTGGACCTTATCTGAATTCATTCCTGACTTAAAAAAAAGTCTTAGCAACAAAATCCTGGCTGCTGCTTCATTGATGTTTAAAAGATGTTTTGCAGCAGAGAAACGAAGAAAAAAGCCTCGTCACTCCAGCCCACTTTTAATCATCCTCAGCCAGGGAGCTGCTCCTGCATGCATCGACCCTCCAACCTTAATGGCCAAGCAGCATTTGACTAGAGTTTTAAATGGGCCGGTGGAAGCTCAGGTGGCAAATGCTGCCTGTTGTACAGATGGAGTGTTTTGCCTTGCTCAGTTTAGAAAAGCAGTTATCAGCTAAGTAATCTCTGCTGTGCACACAACAAAAAATCGCGTGTCTTTAAAACAGCAACTGTGCATAAACTTGCCTTTTTTTATTTATTTTTTTTTTTTTACATCAGAGCAACAGAATATTTCCAGTCCCTCAAAAAATGCATAAAGCTTAAATTTTGGGCAAAATGTTAAAATCACCATAAGTTTAGTTACAAGGTTATCGCATGACAGTGCCGAAAAGCTGGTTGCCACAGCGGGTTTGCAGGCTCATTCATTTTCAGCACAATGAATTGTGCACTGGGGTGTTGAGGTCGGACCAAACCAAAATCAAGGGGGCAATGATTTGATTTTCTGCTCCATAAACACTTTTTTATTTGGAAGCAGCGCGATGTGCCATGCAGCAGCCGTGGCCATCTTTATGTAATTTGGCCCTGTAAGGACGGAGCTGCTGACAGTCAGATCTCAGTATTGGTCCAACAGAGGGCAAAGAGTGTATAAAATTCATCTTGTGTGGAGAGAAGCCTCTGTAGAACCTGGGAAACTGTAGAATTTGCTCGTTTGAAATTTCTTGTCTCTGGTTAAATGGCTTGCGAGAGGATGGTGTGACCTTTCTGATGCAGTAGCTCTCTACACTGTGTTTTTAACTGTTTTTCTGCAGAGGAGGAGTGGGCGACTACCCGTCCCAGTCTGAAAGCCCCAGCTTTACGGCTGACAAGAGGGGGCTACAGAAAACATCCCTATGGTAGATACTGAAGGTGCTCCAGATATGTGTGACCTCCAATTTCAAACTATTTCTATATTTTTTAAATGCCCCATAAAGTTGTTGTAACCTTTGCTCTTTTTTTTTTTGTTCGTCTCCTTTAAAAATTGAAATAAAGACTAGCTAATCCCATAAAGCACATAAATCCACAAACTTTAACATCATTGCAATTTTCAGATCAGATTTTTTCTTTTTTTAACTCAGAGAGGACAGGGAAAGAGACACTGATCCATGCTCATCCATGTACTAGAAATTTGTTGTTAAAATTGGCTGTTTAAATTCCTTTTATTCGACTTCTACACCCCCTAAAAACAGTAGTTATTTCAGATTTCTGACATTAAAACTGCATTTTTTTTTCTTTAAAGTTACATCTCGGATTATGAAAAAACTCTTTCCATTTATTGCCTTTAATGCAGTGATTTTCAAGGATTACTAGTAATAAATTTTCCTTTCAAGAGTCATGAATGACATTTCTTGCCTTTGCAACCCAACCAATCACAGTTATGCTTTCTTTAATAACTTTCCTATAGTATATATGACTTCATTATTCCACCTGACAGCACTTACAATGTATTATCTCTTCTGCTTTGTTATGTGCAAGTTCACACAACACATTGCCAAAGTTGTCAGATTATAAGAGAAAAAACTAAAAATTCTGACAAGCTCATCTTTTTGTCAGGACACAGTGAGACATCACGTCAGATCTCTTCCGCTGTGTCACACTGATGCACAAGACAACTGCATGAAACCACATGGCCGATATTCAAGGCTCGGCTCATGCATTCATGCCAGTGATCGTCAGTTTTGTTTTTTTATCAGTCAAGAATTCTAGATATTAACATATAAGTTTGGAATTATTTTATAGCATGAGAAAGACCTGAGCCCGACTGAGCTCATTGTGGGGAACTCAAAGTTATTTTATTGGTTGGAAATGTCTTTAACCCAGTGGTTCTCTCTCTTTCTATCTCTCTCTCTCTATCTCTCTTTTTTTGACATGCCACATTTAGCAGCCAAAAATCATTTACTTCCCCTCTAAGCCATAATTTTTACTAATCACTGAAAATCATAGAGTAGTAACTAATAAAAAGGTTTCATTTTCTAAATCCAAGTTTAGTAAAATAAAGGTCAGCATGATAGTGTTTACTTGTTTATTTTTCACTATATAAAATTGCATTTACTAGCAAGAACCACACCATCAACAAGATGCATTAAATGATTTATTTGAAAGGTTCATCATTATGGCTTGGTTGCTCTTCTGGTGGTTTGAGCAAGCTTTGGACGGGGAATCCACCCTAGCCCCCAGGCAAGACGGACCCCCCCTGGGCCCTACCGTGAAGGGGAAGAAACAGGAAAGAGAAAAGAGGGGAGGGGTGAAGGGTACAAGAATTAAAAAGGAGGAGAGGGTTCAGTGTGTTTCTATAAGGAGTCGGAAATGATGTGTTTGAGGTGTGGCTCTGCCTTTAAAACTCTGCTGAGTAGCTGCAGATAATTCAGCTTTCTCTACATATTTTTTTTGACCTGCTCGTCCGCTCCCCACCTGCAGTGGCTCTCTGCCCCCCCCAGTGGGGCCCGCCCCACTATTTGAGAACCACTGCTTTAACTAGTCCGAGCTGCAGAGGAAATGCGATACTTTAAATGTAAAATAACCTTTTTCCAACCTCCATCACCTTCCTCGACACTCCACTGATTGGTCTGGCTGCAGGCTAAGTCTGGTTGAAGTGGATTTTAATACTGAAACCTCAACCGTGTGAGATTCAGACTAGCTTCCTCAAGACACTATTTTTTTCTTAGATGAGTTCATCACTGGCTTAGTAAAAATAAATGAGTGCGCTTTTATTGTGAATTTGCTTCTTGAAACCTTTGCAGATTGGCGTTTATCTGCAGAAGCTTCAGTGGTGACAGACAAACACACGCTGCTCTGACCTGATACACTCTGTTAAAGGCAACAGATGGAAACTAAACCTTTTCCAGAATTGAAGGCCTGAATGCAAACTGTCTAAATGAAATGAATCTGTTTAATGTTCAGAAATCTAAATCAGCGACTTTCCCCCTCGTCTCCCTGGTAACTGATTGCTGTATGAAACTCTGATGACTTCATGGATTTGATAGCACAGACTAAAGTTATATTGTGATTCTCAATGATACAGGATGTGAGATCGTAATCGTGCAAAAAAAAAAGAATTTTTTTTTTGTTTGGGTTGAAAGCAATCAGCAATATACAGTGTGTGATTAATAATGCGTGTTTTGTTTTCTGTGTAATCTGTATTTGTACATAAAGCATTTAATAAAAACAACATAAACCTCAACACGGTGTGTAATACTCTCTAAATAGGTGGCTTTTTTCTGCAGCTTGTTAACATAACTTTAACGTCTGCTTTCAGGTTTGAGCTAACTCTCTTCATAAAGAAAGCCCACCAACCTGCCTCCAAATGACACATTTATTAAATAATTCATATTCCTGCTCAATCCTCCTTGAATCTTTTGATCACTTTCTTATTTAGACACTAATATATTTCTTTTCTTAATCCATGCTCTGAAGTTTTACGTCATTAAACAGACACTGATTGACTCTGAGAATGTTATGGCCTTAAAAGAGGTAAGAAGTCCTCATATATTATCATAATAATGCCAGTCAGCGTTTGAAGCTGGCTCGTGAAGAGCATAATGGACCATACAGGATGCAGATATTCACCCTCTGGTAGTGTTTTACTGTTGAATGAAATAGTGTGAGAGTGCACTCAGTGCGCAGTGTCTTTTATCTGCGACTCATCGATGGCTCTGCTAATCTCTTTCTACATTTCTGTCATTTGACCTGAAAAAGCTGTACATGCTCTGTAATTTTCCGTGCATTAAGCATCAAAGCTGAAGTCCATTTAGCCATTTGAATTCTCTTTTGTGATTAGTACACCTGAAGCCTGGCTCTCAGTGTAGATCACGGGACTGAGAGGAAGACTAAACACTAAGCAGGTAACCCCAATAATAATAACACTAATTTAATCATCAAATGCTAACTTCCACTTAAAAAAAGTAAACCTGCCCTTTTTAACTCCAAATAAATGCTTGTTGAATTAAAATCCCTCCATATCTCTAACTAAATAGTCCATAAGGAGTTCAGCTAAACTGTGATAAAAGAAATAACACGTTTTAATAAAAATACACTAAAATAATGTCCGGAACACTAAACCTCACATCAGTGATATAAAAGAAATTCAAAAATTTGCTCAAAACTCCTCATAATATTTCATGATATTTATAACTGGTTTACTTTTTTCACAGTGATGGAAAGTATTGACTGTTCTGTGCTGTATCATACATATTGCATGCAGTCGTCCTGTCTATGTTTGTTTATTATTGATGACGCAGAGCATTGACATATTCTTTATCGTGCTGCTTTGTTTTTCCCTGTAGATAAAGAAACACACTGTAGTGTAAATTTGGCCAAAGCACAGAGGGAGAAGGGAGGTAACAGGTGAGTGGATGTGTTTACCTTGAGACGTGAAGGCATGTATGCAAATACATTACATGTGCATCAGCAGTGGTCGCTGCTGATGACTTTCATTCGCTTCTAACACTGAAGTGAGAAAGAATTAACAGAAAACTAAGCAGGTTCAGTTTATTTGGCCTCTTTGGTTCATCTTAATTTCCAATCAAATAGCAAAAACCTCAGTTCAGACTTTAACGAACAGCTTAAAACAGCAGTGGCATGTCCAGACTTTTTCAATTAAGGTGGCCCAAGTGGGGCAGCAACTTATGCAGGTGGCATGCAGGATTTGGCAAAATTTTGATTGCACCCATGTCTACTTTAATTACTAACATTACAGTGTTTAAAGTTTAGTTTAAAAGACAAATAGACCTGCCAATCACAACACAGAGCACCTAATAAATGTAATAGAGAGCTCCCATCTTTTATTCTTACCTCCAAAAGCTCAATACAAATGAAGAAAGAGCACATTTGAAAATAACATCATGGCATAAAGTGCCAACAAAATAAAAATAAACAGGCTTACTTGAAGAATAGGACTTAACAAACTCTTAAATAACAAATGGGCAAAATATTCAAGTAACAAAACTTACAATGTGCTTTTACTTCCTCTCAGGTGTGAGACTAATTTGCACCTCTACTCTTCAAACAGTGTAAACAGGCTCACATCTGACTGATCACCAGTCAAATTAGGTGGCACCTAGGGTGGCCTGTGCCACCCCTGGCCACTCCTTAGACACACCCATGTAAAACAGACGCTGTTCATCTTCCTGCTAACTCAGTTTACAACTGAACTTGTTGATTTGTGAATAAGAATCATAAGTCCTCGTGGCTCACTGTGTTCACACTGTAAGGGGTTGAAATATAGTTTCCATCTCTCTTCACATTCTCATGAATCCACAATTAAAGCTCATTTACATCAACTACAAGTGTTCCAAGACGCAGCTTTTACAACTCTGACACCTCATTAAAAACGCTGCAAAGCATAAACATGCAATTAAAATACCGGAAGCAAAAGGCAAAAGGGAAACAAAATCTCTCTGAAATTGCAAAGTGATTAGAAGTAATCAATCTTTTGATTAGTAGAACAGAAGAGCAGTGACTATATGCTTGAAATGAAGTCTGTGTATGCGACGCAGTTGAGTAGATTTTCACATTAATTACACATACAGAATGTGGAGAACCAACTGAAGATTGTTTAACAACAATATTTACTGTTGATATGTACCTTCTTTTCAGTTAAACAAATGTGGTCCTTTATTTCTGCTGCACACCTCTTGTTGCGTGTATTTTTCACTCCAGCCTGTGATTTATTGCCGTGCAGATACAGCTACACTAAATCCCTACGGACAGTTACCTGCTGACCTATTCATTATTCATGCTCTTTTTCTCACATTTCTCCAAAGATGCAGTTCTTTTTGAAAATGTATTAAAAGGCATAAAACTTAATTGCACACTTGCACTGTTAAAGCTTCTCAAGATTAACGGGCAAAGCCGAGATACAGCATCAGTAGCTGTTTATATCGATGTTGTGGATATAATTCTTCTGTAAGGCTGCAGTAAGTTATAGTTTCCCATTTGCTACATGCGCCAAGATGATACTATTTTTATTTTTATTTTTTTTGCTGTAATATAGCCAACTTGCTACTTTAAAACCCACCAAGTTGTCATCAGTTTTAATGAACTGTAGTCGTGACTGCAGAGCATATTAATACAACTGACAGAGACAGAGAAGCTCTCAGTTAGTCACTTCTTTTCAAACAAATAAACTACCATCTAATTCATTTTTGTCATAATATCATTAGTAATGAATATACAAACACAGAGTTTAAAACTTTTGTTACAGCAGCTTGTGCAGGCTCTACTGAAGTTAATAATACTTCTTTTAATGACAAGAAATATTTAACCAAGAACAAGAAGTCAGTCAATAGTCATTTGCAAACATTTAAACATTTTAGAGTCTCTGGCGTCACAAGAGGAACTGTGTGTTCTTTGAAGTTATTCTGAGCTTCTGAAACAAAACGATCACTTTCTGCAAAAGAAACATCAGTTCCGTTAATGAAAGCACCCAGGAGGAACAGTCTGTTTGTGGCTAAAATAAGATAACCGTGGATTTAATGAGAGAACTTTCATCAAAAGTTTATAAAACAAATTCTGCATTAAACTTGGATAAAAGCTGAACCTTTTCCATTTCTCTCAACTGATCCTTTTCCTATTACTATATAACGAATGCCTGAACAACATACTAAACAAGAAATATATAATCTTCTGCCATATAGTGGCCGGAATAAAAGCTATACATTCTTTTAGAAATCATGCTGTGCTGCAAAGCTGTTCAGTTGTACTGTACAAGTACTATACAGTGTCATTGCTAAGTCTGTAGTACTGCAAGATGACTCATGCTGCCTTTGCCTTTTGCAAAATAGCATTTTCTTCTTGTACTTGTGCTTCTATCCAGAGCAGCCAGCACAGGAATCTGCTCCCAGAGGACTGAAGATTGTACTCAGCCATCAGACATGCTTCAGGCCGTCATCAGTCAGGAGCCTAAAGCTTGGTATGTATTTCAAGTTGTCTCCATAAAGTGTCTAATTTCTGTGTAGAGCTGTAAATGTTTTTTTTTTTTTTTCTTAGCACCAGATAAGTTTACGCAACTTCTTTAAAATAAAATTGGATGGGGTTACATAAAGAACTACATGAACAGATCATCGCTGTCATATGGTATATTTTTTAAGGCTGTTTACTCAGGATTCATTATCATCTATACATCAGCAATGAGCCACAGCTGATGTCAGAAAACCTGGCAGTTAAGAAGCTCAGACTTGGCTAATTGGAGGGATTCATGTTATTCGTGGATGATATTCAGTTCTTTTTTATATGCGGAGACATTGTGAAACTGTCAAACTGATAGAAGTAATTATAAGATTGTAAATATTTGTATGTCAGTCGTATTTTAACTCTCCTCCGAAGTTTGCTCTGGTACTTGTTTCTTAAATTTCTCCCTCTCATGTTTATTTGCACCTATGAGTTGGAAGCAATCACTGTTGCTGGAAACTCTGTGTTTGCCAGTGATGTTCGTGGACCCTCTGCCAGAAACGCTCTCAGATCCGTTTTCATAACAAGTCTGCCGCCAGCTCAAAAGCAGCCAAGAGCTGAAATCCCAAAGCCTGCCACGGATGTTGATGCTTTTCTTACAGTGAACGCCACTGACAAAACTCTCTTATTCAGATTACAAAAAGGATTTCAGAGAAAGAGTCATTAATCATTGTGCATTTTTTCTTGTTTTGGACAAAGAAAGGAGTCTTAGGTGCTTAGAGACTTTGCAGCTGTCTTCACGTCTCTTTGCCATTAGTCCAAACATGGATCCACAGTGATTCTTGTCCATTAGGCAGGAGTGGGCTGCAGCCTCAGGCGTAATTAAAAAAAAAATAGGCAGCTGTTTTGTTTTGTTGGTTTGCCAAGTTTATTACCTTTGGCAACATTATTTATGCAGCCACAACACCCTTAATTGAATCCACATTAGTCCATTTAATGAAACTGCTTATGCATCTGTTCCTGTAAACAAATAAAGATAAATTCTGTTTACATCTCATTTATGGCACACAGAGAGAAGTTTGGACGTGGAGGGGAAAGATGATAGACCAGCATACATGATGACAAAGACTGACAAAATACTGTAGGTAAGGAGGTTACTGTGTATATCAGCTGTTACTTTTCACTGTTAGAATAATCTATATGCAATTCATCTTTGTCTATATATTTGCAGTTGAGTTACTCAGTATCTAAAAGAATTGTTCTGATTTTTTTCAGCCTGAATCTTGCTGTTTTTGTGAATATACTCGAGAGCTCTGCAGGAAACATTTGTTGTCCAGTCCAGTGGGGTCAAAGAAACACACAAGTCTCTTGAGGAAACTTGAAAACATTTTTTTCCCAAATAAACATCTTTTTTTCTCCTTTTGGACCATCTAAATGTCTCAGTAGCTGTCATTTTTCATATCCCACTGTAGGCGGAAAATGAAATTGTTCTGCAGTCTAAAAAACTTTTAATGATTTTTTTAAATATAAAAACTGCTAATGTTGGCATTCATTCAGGCCCTCACATTACTGCTTCTGACATCGGGGTTAAGTGGGAATTTGTAAAAACTAGACCTACTTAGGGATAGTGCACCTTTGAACTCATTTGGTTCTGAGAAAGTTGTTTCAAGCAGAGCTCACGTTCACTATTTATCATTGTGAAGGTTTGAAAACTCTATTTAACATATGCAATTTATATAACATTTATATAACATGTTTATATAACAAAACAACAAGAGTTATTGATATAATGAATAGCAGTTCGCTCTAGTTGACAGTAAATCCAGTTGTTTACAATTGTAAAGAACAAACAGAGCACATTGATTACATTGTGCATCTTTAAAGGAATGGTTCAACGTTGGATCGAAAGGGTTTAAAGAATGTCTTGAAATAATCCTTATGGCTTTTTGAGTTAGATGAGATGATCAGTACCAGTGTAACAAGTCAGTAAGTGCATATGAAGCTACAGCCAGCAGCTAGTTGGCTTAGCTTAGCATAGCTTAGCGCAAAGACTGGAAACATGGGAAAACAGCTAGCCTAGCTGTAGCTTTTATATATACGGACATCATAGTGGTATAAATGTCCTCATCAAATTCTCAGCAAGAAAGTTATGTGAACAAGAACAGAATTTAATTTTTACCAAAATGTGGTAAATTTTAAATTTATTATTAAATTATTATTACTTACCTTATTAGGCAAAGCTGAGGCCAAGCGTCTTCCCATTTACATGTTTATTTATGTAGTTCTATTTGTTTGTTTGCATGGTCAAGTGGTAATTGTTTCAAAATGAAGGATTAATGCTTAATGGTTTTGTAAATTATTTTTTGCTCGCTGTGCTCCACAGTGAACCTTTACTGGCCATGTGTCATACATTTTGTTCTGGTTGACTTTTCTAACAAATGCTCACACTGTGTTTTGAACCATTGGTGATGAACTAAAAAACCTAAATTAAAAGTTCTACTAAAATCAACTAAATATTTCTTTCAGCCTGCTTGAGGTCACTTTAGGTTGTTTAATGTATCGTGTGTGATTATGTTTTGCTGAGAAACTCTTTGATATCTTAAATTAACATTTTCTCGCACACACACTCACATTACAAACAGAACAATGACTTGAAAATCTGCAGATTTTCATTCTGGAGAACTGCTTAGAACTATAAAAACCTGCAGATTTTCTGAGAGCCTGTTAATGAGACACGAAAAGGAAAAATATGTATAAATATGTATGATTGAACGTAGAGGTTACACCCTCGACTTGATATCAACACATTCTGCAGTACTGTGACACCATCTGCTTCTGGGTTCAGACTGGCTGAGACAGAGACATCCTCACATATGCAACACGCTGTGCTATTTGCTAATTCGCAAACGGCAGTGTGAACGAAAAAAAACTGACGGCTTCATGTCCTTTCGTGCCAACTCTCCTGCTCAGTGCCTTATTTTCTCAAATGACTAAACCTAACAAGAAAAATAAAAGCGTATTTAGAAGGTTGAGGTGAGAGTCAGGAGGTCTATATCCTTCCATCTCCGTCTCAAGGACGAGCTGATTGTCTCTTGCTAAAAGCTGCATCTCCATACACAATGTCTGCCTGGATGTCAGACGCGTGTTGACAGATTATAACTTGGGGACTTATAAAGAGACAGCCAGTGGATCGAGGGGAATTACTGCACTGCATTTGATGCGCGCCCAGCCAAAATGTCAGACTCAGGGCTCAGAGGTTTGCTGCATAAATATAACCCACTGCACACCAAGGACATAGTGTCACTTGTCATTCATCCTCAGAATCAATTCAGATAGATGCATCTTACATGAGCAGCTCTAAATATTATTTAACAGACTGAGAGAAAAAGACATTTTGGAAAATGTGCTTATTTTTACTTTCTTGCTAAGAGTTAAAGGAGATGACTGAGACCACCTCTCTGTCTTTTCTTATAAATATGAAGCCACATCCGGGAGATGATTAACTTAGCAAATGATTATTGTGTTAATAAATAATAAATGAATAATCAAACCACAAATTGTTGTTTTTACACTCCTTCTGCAGGAATTAGGCAGATGAGATAATATGTTATTTAGAGGTGGTTGCCACCTTTGGACAGAACTAAGCTATAGCTGTTTTAGAGAGTGTACATTTTTATTTATTGTATAACTTGTACAGCACTTTGGGCAACAAAAAGTGTTTTTTTGAATGAGCTTTATTAATAAACTTTGACTTGACTTGACTTTATAGCCATTTTCCTCTGTTTCCAGTCTTTAATGCTAAGCTTTGAAATTGCTTCATATTAATGTGCAGACATGAAAATTAGGTTAATCTTAATCTTTTGATCTAGTTCCTCACGTTTTTTATATATGTGTTTATTTTCTACCAGATATTTTAACTCACAGTACACGGTGTGTGTTTTTCTTTTTTTGTGTTGCAGATTGTGTTATGAAGACCAGAGGAAGTCCCGTTTCTGGCAGGCAATAAAACTTTAAAACTACACCAGGCGATAGTCCATGCTGCCCACTTTAACTAAGCACTATGTTCATTTCTGTCCAGTTTTATCACAGAGATATTTTCTTACGACCTCAAATAAAAGCATTTAAAATTGGAGACACTAAAAAAAAATCTCAGCTGCACCTTATTTCAGCCATGTCGTCATCTGGTGGCTGCCTGTCATTGCCAACCTCAGTGCACCCTGTGTCTGTTCCCCAGCTCACTAATAAATGGTTCACTTAGTGCTGCCAACATGAACATGTTAGTTCATTAAGCAAGTCGAGCCCACTGCTGGCGTTCAGGCCAACTGTCACAGCTGCTTTATGAGCCCAACCTTCAGCATTGCACTTCAGCAGACGTTCACAGCTCACACCTCGTGTCCCTTTGTGAATGGTATTCATAATGAATGTTGCAGCACCACATACGGTATGCAGTGATTAACACTTGAGATTGATAGAAGCAATACAGCATCCCTCTGTTAAATAAATGTTCATGAATGTCTTCTATCTGAGTTTGTTTGTTTGTGTTTGATTTACAAAAACACAAATCAGTTGCTCCTTCCATCTGAACAGTCTGCAGGGCTAACAAGTCATATTTAATGCAGATAATCACGCATTGCTTATCTTTTTGGGTGGAACTGGATGTCCTGAATCTGTTCAAGTGTACAGTGGACTGATTTCATCAAACATCCACCCCTGATTCAGGCATGCCTTTAATTTCTTTAGCTCCACGACACACACTCCTCACAGCCTGTCAGACAGCGGAGCATTTATCTTCCTCGATATCACTTGATCTAAATATTGGAGACACAAAGACACCAAAGTGGGTCAGGATCAAGGCGAGTACCCAGAAATGTTCAATGATGCAAAACAGTGCATGGTAATAACTCTAACACACAGCATTTCCCCCAGCCAGGGACAGATACCTGAGCAAACTCAGCTCTGTTTAGACAGCTGCTTGATGAGCCAGAATAGAAAACGAGGGCTTATAATCACCTGAGTCTAAAAGGGCCTCTTCACCGGCATATAACTTGTGATGAAATGGTGTGCAGAGCCAGAGTCCTTGACGTGTTTTGATGATTTTCATGTTGTTTCCCTTGCGACAGCAGGCTGGGATCTAAGCCAGGTGACAGAAGGTGAGGATGTATAGCTTGAGCTGCAGTTTTGAAGAAGTTGCATGCTACTGCAGACGGACTGCTATATCTGATCTTCACTCCCTTTTTGCACAAAAGCCTAATCCCCTCCTCGCAGCTCATTAGAGCTATTTTTGGAGAGATGATGAGTTTTGACATGTTGTGTTGCGATGTGCGTGTGGATAAACTAAGCAGCAAGCGAATTGGGCTAACTATGTTTTCTGCTGATGAAGTCGTCTTGCACACAAAATGTCTTTAAGTATATAGAGCTGGTTTGATGCACAAGATTTTCTTTGGTTTAAAACATGCAGTGTGTGGCTTTTCTTGAAACATTTCTAACAGGATTACATAACCTATTGTTCTTTCAATGCCACCAAAAAAGGCAAAAAGTCATTTTTTACCATGATATTCAAGAGTTGATGGCTAAAGGTTTGAACTTCTGAGTCTTTCTTAAGGAAAACTAAACAAGTCTTCTCTGAAAAATATCCTCAAACTCTGGAATTTCCTTCCAATGAGAGTGTTTTCATGCATAATGCAGAAACAAGCCGTTACATCTCCATATTCAGATTACAAAGAAGTATTAATGATTGAACATAGCATTTCCTTTGTAGGAAATATATGGGTCTATGCCCCAAAGGGCAACTGTAAACAGTATGAAGTTTTTATAAGCCTTAGTGTCCTTATAATGGTAGAAAATCCATAGCTTATGTATTTTTTTAATCATAAATGTAAATGTATGTCCATTGTCCATGTCATGCATACCAAAGGTCATTTCTGTGATGCTGCCATAATAAATAAATGAATCACTCAATGCTTTATAAATTTACGTAGTTAACTTGTTATTGAGTTTCAATCCTTCCCTTAATTTCCCTTTCATTTTGTCTCAAAATGAAATTAAGTGTATTCAGAAAGAACTGTGCATGACTCATAAAGTTTTTTGCAACACAAAACATCCCTAATGGTTAATAAAATAGTATTCAGCTGATTTGTTTTTAGCTTCTCATGTGTGATAAAAGAATAATTTATTTTTTGTTTTCTAAATGGCACACGATAGAC
>JAQFJA010000003.1:11700547-11711344 GCA_029874485.1 Naso brachycentron
GTCTTTCCATGAAGTGATTTGCTGAACTTTGAGATTTTATTTCTTGAAGGAGAATCAAATGTTACCTGACAGCCACATACATCACATAGGCAGTCTTTAGGATACCGGCTCGGTAAGTTGTGTGTTGTAGGAGGGTGTGGTCTGTCACTGTCTGCCTGACAGTTCTGTCTGTGAATCACTGTGGTTTGCATTCTGCCTGTATCTCTCATTTCATGACATATTTCTTTAGATACATTAAAGACACATATGATTATTAAGACTGTAATTTTGACATGTGTTTTCTTGCATCATCAAACACGGCGTTGAGTGAGAGAGCATTGTGTTTTTTGCACAGTCACTGCCTTTGTCCATCCTCCTGGGCCGTGCCCAGCCCAACCCCTCTGCTCTATGTCGACAGCCCACTCATCACATTCAAATGGCCCACACACACACACACACACACACACACACACACACACACACACATAGCAGGCTGCCTCGGTGGAGACTGTCTGCTAATATACAAAAGACACTTTGTTTTTACCGGAGCAGCATCCAAGTTCCAGAGACTTGTCCATGTGTCAAGTTGATGGCAGTGACACTCCTTTTTTTGCTCTTCATTGAAATAAACACTAACAAGCCACACTTAAAAATGGTCTCTACAATCACAAGGCTATCTAATTATCAAGGGCCATTTTACACGCACCACAGCCCAAATCCTGAGAGCTAATGGCCAATTAAGTGCATTAGATTTTTGGATCAGTGTCTCCAGCTCAATGTGGTGCTCCCTATTTTCACAATCACGTAGCAGAAACTTGTCCAGCCACATCTAGCTTGTGGTTTCATTTTACAGGTTTCACCCTGATGCTTTCTCAGATAAGTGTGTCAGTTTTCATCTGCAAACACATGAAAGGTGTGATGTCATCATGGGCGAACAGTATTTTATGTAGAAAGCAAAATGTCATATAAATAAAACTGTTTCAGTAAATACACAGTGCAGTGTATGCTTATGCTAGAACATAATACTGTACATGTTGCCAAGCCCCTCAGTGATCTAATCAATAGACTTCATTTCAAATGGGTAGTGTAATCTGAACCAGCTGAGCTCTTAAAAAGCTTCTTACTGCTCCTTCGGTCTTTAGCTACAGACATACGAGTGTGTCTGTGATTTGTTTAACCTTTATCATATTTTATCCTTAAATTTATCATTTAGAGACATTCATGCATTGTCCCTCTGTAATACTTTAGTTAATATTCATCACATAACTTTAATGCAGTCCAATGCTGTTATGACTGCTTGCTCACTGTTGTATTTCCTACTGTTGTATTTATATATATGCTGTCATGGTGACGGGACAACCAGCATGACCGAACCTCATTCCACAGCTCTGCTTAGCTCCTCTTGCATGAGATCATCTTGTGTCTCTCCATCCCTCCCCTGACTCACACTCTGTGGCCTTTCCTTCTCTCACTCCAGCAGCACCACCCTTCTCTCCTGAATGCAGCAGATGCTGGGAAGTGATCCCACACTGGCAGGAGGAAACAGCTTTTCTCTCTCCGCTGTATCATAGGTGGCCAAGAAATGAGTAGTTCAGTCTGTTTTTGTGTTTACTCTAAGCTGTTGATTTAAAACCATTGCTATACTTTGATATATTCAGGCATAACTTGTAAAAAGGGAGATTATAGCTCAGCCGGCGATTTGGTTCCATCATCAGCATCATCATTATCATCATCAAAAAAAAACAACAACAAAAAAAAACAACCCATCATGAACCTTAACTTCCTTATATTCAGAGTAGATGTTTGTTTGTGATGTCTGCTTCTGCCAAACAGCCTAAAGCAATCATTTCTGGTGTGTCTTTTTTCTAATTAAACATCAGTTAATGTCAGGTTGCAATTGTTTAAATTAAGCATAAGTCTGAATGTTCACAGGGTGACTTTAAATTGTAAATCTTGATTAGGATCCTCCATAATCTGAGTGAGAGTCTGGGGAGGAAAACAGATTTCCTCATGTGCACAAATACTTAAGTGTGGCAGTTGCAGCTGTTGAACAGTTTGGCAACTGTGTGTGTGTGTGTGTCTGTATGTTTGTGTGTGTGTGTGTGTGTGTGTGTGTTCCATTAGCTGTCACTAATGCTTCCTTTCCTCTCCTTCACTTTGCTGAGTGCATTTGATAGCTCGTGCTTAAGGGCACTCTGCCAGCTTCATCTTCATCCTCCATTTGCTTTTCATCAGGGGTCACCCAACATTTCAACTTAACTAATAAAGATATTGACTTAAACGTAATATTACAAATGTTAGTAATAAATTAACGAGAGACCTTAAGATTATATACACACGCTAAAATCAGTCACAGAATTAGTCATATACTGAATGCCTCTTCACTGTTTGTATGTGTGTGTGTGCTGCCTGTACTTTTTTAGTGGCACTTTGTAGAAATCAGCTGTACATAATAATAATAATCTCTGCACAGATGCACAGACATTGCAGCTAGCTTTTTTATTAGTTACTTGCTTTGTATTGCCCTGGAGACTCAGAAAAAGACTGACTGGAAGGGCTGCTTTGAAGGTTTGGCAACCTGTTTCAGTTACTGAGTTGTTCCTGTCGCATATTTTAGATGCTGCCCTGCCTGTCTGAGACGACTGATTGTAGTATTCTGTCATACAAACAATGACAAAAATGCTTTATGTATCTCCCCCTCATCTTTACCCTTGTGTTTGTGTTCACCACCTATTCAGATGCCATGTTCAAAACGTGGTCTTTAAAATGTAGTGGGAGAAGGTAGCTATTAAATACAATTTAATTGTAGAGTTTGGCCTAGGCCTACTCTCTATGTAAAGTGTCTTGAGATTGTGATTTCACACTATATAAATAAAACTGACTTGACTTGATTATTTTGTGCTTAGTCATCAGTTCTGTGGGCCCCATGATAATGAGCAATGTATGTTAAATCCTTAAAAATCACCAATGTGACCAGACTGCTAAGAATAAACTGTTCAACATCAGCATTTTAGATTGGTACAGCAAGGGGCCATTTTTAGTTATGCTAACGACAGTGTTGACCTGTTAATGGGTCCACCACTTTGGTCCAGATTGAAATGTTTCAGCAGCTTATTGAAGGGTAGTTGCAGTGTTTGTCATTGATATTCATGGCACTGAGATAATGGATCCTGGTGACTTTTAGTTAATAGTTCATGAAAATGTTATGCACATCCATATTGGTACGGTGCAGGTCAAAGTAAGAAAAAAGTCCAAAAAGGAAAGGGAGTCCGCTCAACAGTTTTGATTATATGCTGGACTGTGGACGGTTGATTGATTATTTCATCCGTTATTTCATCTGTTGAACTATGTGATTTATCTGTCTAATATTTGATTGAGTTTTTGATTCTGTGTGATTCGTCGGCTCTTGACTGATATTTTGCCTGTGAGTTGCTTCCTCTATACATTGACATTTTGATGAATTCTGACCTTCTATAATACTTCATATTGCCTAGTTGAATTTTACTATCAATATTGATTTATTATTGACAGTTTAGTGCAATTCTCATGTTTTTTTGCACCACAATTTCTGTTAGTCTTTTTGCGCTTTCTCCTCTGTAATTTATTTTGTTCTCATTTTGTATTTCTCTACTATCAATCAATCAATCAATCTTTATTTGTAAAGCGCTTAATCACATCTACAGACATTTCAAAGCGCTTTCACGGGAAGAGAAACCAACGGAACCCTCCAAAGCCAGCATATGTGACGGCGGCGGGGAAAAACTCCCTCATGGGAAGAAACTCCGGGCAGAACCCGGCTTGACCGCTTGGGTGAAGAAGAAATACAAATAAGATAAAGGCTGAAAGAGAAAGAGAAAGAGAGAGAGTCAGAGTGGCAGACAGGCCAGATAGAGTCATGATGTAACGTCTACTAGCGGGATCTGTTACATACATGTGTGGCCTCTTTGTACTAGGTGTATACAGAACCTTTATGACGTTTCCCTATCGCACCACTGCTCTGGTCGTGTGATGCAGAAATAATAATAGATAATCAGTTCACCCGACGAAGACCAAACTTGCAGTCGAAACGTTGTCTTTTGTAAAAGTGGTGGAGCAGCAAACTGGTGTTCGGACCTCCTTTCCTTTTTGGACTTTTAGTTTATACCTAAAGACCGAATAATCTCTAGGCTACCCTTAGCTGTAGTCTGTGTGTACAACTAATGAGCAAATGTTAGCATGCAAACAAGTAGAACAAACTAACATAGTGAACACAGTAAGCCTGCTAAACTTTTTGCATTTTAGGGTTAGCATGCGGATGTTAGCATTTAGCTCCAAGTACAACCTTTAAAGCCAGTAGAATGAATGTAGGCTAGACTCACAGTTTTGTTACTATAAAAAAAACCCCTTGATTTATAAACTGAAAAGGCTTGTGACACGATAAAGCTGAAGTTCAGACCCGCTAAAATACATTTACTGAAGAAGTTTTACAAGTACTGGAAGGTTGTTTTTCTTGAGGAAGCTTTGGGGTGAGGCAAACATTTTTCATTTTGGATACTTTTTTTTAGAATGTGAGCTAAATTACTTGTCACACTGCTGTGCTCGTTAATCTCTTTAAAGATGGTTTCAAGGATTCATATCACAGCCTTTAAAAAACGTTATTTTCTCCAAACAATACAATGTTAACTGAAATCAATGTGCTTTGCAACACACGGCCTTGTATTCAAAACTAAGGCACACCTGCCTTTGCTTACTGAGCTGGTTGTGACGAGAGATGTGAAGTGAGTGTTGAGCAAGAATGTTTAGTGAGTCCTTGTCGTGAACTGGACATCTGAGGGCTTTTCAGTTTAGTCTTTATGTCTGTTTGGATTTCCCCCCACTCGGGGTCAAGAGGATTACAGAGGCTGGATTTTGATTGCTAGGACTTTCTGACTCTGCTCTGCTCAGAATGTGAGGATATTTTAAGCATTCTGACGTAACAAGATGCCAAAGGGTGTCAGTGGCCTCCTGTGTCAGAAATTTTGAGGAAAACAACAATTTTTCTGTTGTCCTGTTCAAAGAGGCTTTAGAAAATCTCATAATAAAAGATGGATGTGAGGTGCTGTGGACTGTTGGACATCTGCTTGCACTTCCAAGTGTGGATAAATCATGTTCAGAACCCAAAAAAATGAAACAATGAAACAGATTTTGAACCACAAATATGTAAAAGTGAATTCTACCTGAAATTCAACTCTACCACAAGCATTTACTTTCTCATTTTGTTGTATGTAAGGGAATGAAGGACGTCACCTAAGTGGCACAGATTATGTGGCCTGCACTTGCAGGGGCAGCATGGTTTAGGGTTGATGCTATTTATAGCCGGGCACATGTGCTTTGCTGAGGTCTACAAATAAGTGTCTCAGGAGCTTGATGGCTGTCTGTTTGAATGCTGTTGTGGACTCTTGGCTAGTGCTGAACTCAGACACACAGGCCACAATGGCTTCAATACAAGACTGGCTGTGTGTGAGGTTATGAGTATGTTCATATGCAGAAGTGTGCTCCATATAATAATAATAATAATGCTAATAATAATTACTATGTTATTACTACCAGTTTTTCTTGCTATCATTATGTAAAGGTACACTCTGCTGATTTGTTTTCTGAAGTTTAAACGTAATGTGGGAGAGAGGTGTTTAGTCAGACTTTTGTGATTTTTTTAAACATCAACTCATTAAAGTCAAAGGTCACGATCGGTTGGTTAACGCATTTCTGAGCTGTTTTCAGACCTTTGAACTACCCAAATTCAAAGTGAGAATGAGGATACATCAGAGAGTTATTATCATGTTCTTGAACATCTTTTTATTGATCCATGTTTGAACATTGCTTCAACTCTATCTTTAAATTCTTCCATAACTTTACACCAATTACTGAAATACAAAAACTTTTCATAGTTGTCCGCACAATGTGAGCTGTTAAATTTAATTTTTCCCTCAGATTATAATACCCATCTCTATTACAGAACTCTCTTTGAACATTTGCTGGCAGTGAATTATTTTTAGTTTTATGCATTATTTGTGCTGTTTGCAGTTCCACAGTCCATGAATTAGGATAATTTTGATTTTATGTATTTGTGTGATCCCGATATTCGACATTGTGAATGATTCTTATTGCTCTTTTATTGGAGTATGATCAGTGAATACGATGTTTTTTTTGTAGTTGTTGCCCCAAAGCTTTGCACAGTAATGTAAATATGGTAATACAAGTGAACAGTAAAGAAGTTTAGGGAACACATTGTCTGTAGGCCTTTAAATAGACTTGTTAAAGAGCTTTTCTTTGAGGTTTTTCCCTGAAATCTAACAAGAATTGATACAAATCCTCAAATGCAACACTTGCGATAGGTGTGTTGTCAGCAGCCAGTTTTTTCATAGGTGTGACTGAATGCATTTTGTTAGCTGTTTAAAACAGATCAAACAAATGAACAAATGAGACAATATACTGATGCAGCTAATGCAGCTTTTCAGTGATTAATAAAATACTCTCTGTGTGATGAGCTGTAATATGGCACTGCAGCTATTTTACATAGCAGGAAAAAAGATGTGTGTGAAACAGATAAAAGGTGTGAAAAAGGTGTGACTATGGTAGAATTTGATGAATGAAGCTGATGAAGTTGTGCAACATCAAGAGAAAGATTGCATGATAGTATTTGGTCTGACATTATGTCATTGTTATTGTAACAGGAACACAACTGGCTTGTTTTCTGTTTGGTACCTGATAATACTCACTTAAATTACGGCTCTAATAAGTTCAATGTCCGTTGGACTGATAAAAAAACTGGAGCTCATGCTTTCATTGTATTCTCATTAAATCCTCAAGAGGGCACCATACTATTAAACACCTCTTCATTTTTTGGGAAACATAAGGAAGTGATATTATTAAGGCAGTTTATGACTTTTTTTTCACCACCTGACAGTGGATGATGTTAATCTGAGTCTGTTAATCTTGCCTGTTATCTGTAATCTGTGTAGTATGAGAGGTACAGCCTATTGTTGACAGTGTGTAATAGCCGGTCCAGCTCCTGTCCTCCACTTTGAGTTGGAGCGTTTCCTGGAATATGTGCTTAGTCAATCTATAACAATGAGGTTCAGAGGTTCATGCATTATGCAGCACAGAGTTTAGATACGGGCATTACAAACCAAATTGGTGTCTTACTGCAGGCTGCACTGCTTTATTTCTCAGCTGTGAAGTCACAGGGGCCTCTGCATCAGCAGTGACACAGCAGCATTGCTGGTCTGTCACTCCAGCAGTTTCAGTGTAAAGACAGTCTGTTTCCCTTTAAATGATAAATGTTTTAGTTAGACTCTGATGTGATGGACTGATGTTTTGCTTCCTTTCTTTAACGATCAGCTTTATGTCAGACCTTGATCTAAATGTGAAGCCCATCATACAAAATGATTGTCTGACAACCCACTTTTCAATTCTCAGCAGCTTTTACAAATGCACTATTTTTAGATGAACTAAATGTAAGAATCTGCAGAGACTGAGAGTACAGTCACAGGGCTCCTAAGATACTTCTGTTATCCACTAAATGCAGGTTTATTGCAGTGTGATCATTCAAAAGCCTGCAGTATGTTAGAATGAACAATGCCAGGTTTTATGCCACAGCATACTGTCATTCAGAGCTGAGATATCTTATAAATATATGTCATCTGTTTCGCTTACAGACATATTTGTCACCAAGAGTAGTTTGTGCTTTATCATGATGGTGTTTAGAGGACCTTACAACAGCCTAAAAAACTTAACATTAAATGTTTCATATTTTAGGACAGGAGCTTTTTCATTTTCAATGACTGTCTAATGTAACTGGTATGCTACTCTTAACTAAATAAGTTCAGTAAAAGATAATGTGTGCTTTTTGTTATGTTGCATCATGAAGGTTGTTTATTATTATTTGCTTGGATTTGTTCCAAGTTGTTTCTGCTGATGTTAAACATTGTGGTGAGCCTTGGCAGCAGCACGATAGACATGATTATCCAAAAACTTTTACACCCTTGAAAGTAAAGCTCTGTGGTTTGTATTTGCTAAGATAAGTGACGCAGGCCGTCAGTAGAAATTCTGGTAAATCACTCTTAAAGCAGCTTAAATAAACTGGTGTTTCCTGCTGTAAGCTAAAACCATCTGGAAACATCTGTACAAGGAACTTTGCTTCTTTTTTTTCCTTTTTTCTTTTTGAAAAGAAACACTGATCTTCTGTGTTTTCGAGTGCTGCTGCTAGGTAAACACTAAACTGCGTGGAAAGTCAAAATAGTGAGGAGCCATGGAAAACCTGACAGGACTCGTTCTGGATGCTTGATGAGAAACGGAGTCGCAGCTGCCCTAGAGGCTGGCAGGCAGGCAGGCAGACAGGCAGGCAGAAAGAGGGAGAGTGTTGCTGCTTCCTCAGTCGCTTATCCATATGGCATCCGTTTACCTGAACCACGACCCTGTCGACAGCCCTCAGGGGCTCAAACCAAGGATGAATTTCCTGCTGAAGAGCGAGAAAGAGCATCGAGCTCATCTGGTAACTCTAATGTGCTGCCTAGGTCAGTATCAGCCGTACTCTTGTCATTCGCTTAAAAGATTAGTCATGTCTGTGCTTGCTCATTACTAATAGTAGGTAACATATCCTCGAGCAAGACTTGCTTTGTAATCCGCACTGTGGACAGTAAAGAGGGAGGAGTTTATCTGTGTTGTTCGTCCTGTGGTCAAAGTTCAGTAAGGTACATATCTTTCACAGTGTTGTTGTGAAAAAAATGGAGCAAATGTAACCTAACCAGCAGATTGTTGAAAATGGTATTGATTTGTATATGAGAGTCTCTCAGTGTTTACTGAGGATCATTTAGAGGAGTTGTATCTGGCAGACTGGGAGACGTGGAGGCAGTGAAATGAGTCATGGCTGTGGTGACTTGCCTGAATCCTGCTCTGTTCTGACTGGACAGAGGACATCTTCTGGAAAAATATTGCAGTGAAAAAAACTAGCCATTTACATTGCTGATTAGAAAACATAGTAAGAGAAGTATAGTCCTTTTTCTTCATTATACTTGTGCTAAGAAAGGAGAGGATTTTGAGGAAATCGAAATTAATTTCTTGTTCCCTTTTAATTGCATCCATTTGCCTCCTGATTTTATATAATATGCAGTAAACCTGGTTGCTATGGTGATGGGAAACACAAAAAACCACAATGTGGTCAAGAGTATACAGGAGAGAGTGATGTCATTTCAGCTTCTGGGAAATGACATCCTTCCTCTTAGCCACTGCCTGGGACTTGTGGCCTTCAAATGTCTTTAATTTCCTGAATCACTTTCATTGAAGCTACAAATTCAAAAATAACATTGCACAGTGACTCTGTGCAACAGGAAGCAAAAGATGAGCTGTGAATACAAACTGCTACATGCTTTAAAGTTCCCATTAAAGCTAATAAAATCTAACAGGCCACATTGCAGGCGTATGCAAAGCAGAAATAGGCTCGTCTAATGACAGCATGATTTTTATGATGATTGCTTTGTGATTTACAGGATGGCTTTTTCTTCTTTTCTCTCTCTTCCTCAGATGAAAGAGACAGAGTGCAGAAGAAGACATTTACAAAATGGATAAATCAGCATCTGCTGAAGGTAAGTGTGATAGTTGAAGGTTATTGTTTTTTCTTCCTGTTGTGTCAAATTTAGATTGCCTGCATGTGAGAGCTGATCTGCAGATCTCATTCATCTGTGTCCATGTGTTCATACGGAAATTATATTGATCAATGCACGGGTGACACCTACATGAAAGTCCAAATTCCACCATTTTTTTTCCTCCCCACTAATCAGTAAACCATTTTCCTTCAACATAAACAATCCCTTAGAGAAACACAGGCAGTAACAACATTATTTTCCAAGCAAAGTCCCAACACGCTACAGTCCTCTCCAGGTATTATACATGCTTGTTAAAAGTCATTTAGCATGACATTTGCTGTACCACCACCGTAGCAACATGTTGACTTTTGTTGACTCAGGCATTTAGATCACTTACTGTGGCGTTTCATGTCTGCTGAATTTAATGAAACACTTTGAGCAGACAGACAAGCACTGGCAAGTCACATCTAATAAGCCTTTTCTAAAAATGATTCACTACTTGAATTCATGTGCAATTTTAAACATTACAGGGTTGATGACTCACTGAAAAAGACATTCCTCTCTGTTATGCACTCATGAGGCATAAATATAAAGTTCTATGTTAAAAAGAAGTTAAGGGGAATTCATTAATGTAGCCACCTCACTTTTATTTAACTACATTAAAAGAACATGGCGTAATGTGAGTTACTCATTGGTGCTGATCTAGAGGCATTAGTCAATGCTATAAATCCTGTAATCCTGAGTAAATGTAGCTGAACTAACAGAAACATTTTAAGCCTGCTTCTTCTCAAATATGAATAAAATAAGTGTTTAAATGAGCAACAAAAATGATGTGAAGTTCAGTTGTTTTTGCATAATCTGTCAGCAAAGATCAGCATATAGAGTTTTTATAAATGCTATGAATACTGAGCCATTGTTGACTGGTATTAATGTAAGTGCAGTGAGAGTAGCGCAGTGCAAACAGTGCTAACACCACAGTCTCTCCAGCCTCCCTCTTAATGCTTAGGGGGTTTGTTACTCAACCATCAAATCTTTGTGATCAGGGGCTCTGCTGGAATGCGTATCACCATGATTTGTATTTGCATGCTTTAGGACCAAACTAGTGAATATCTGTGAATAGGTGCTGCCTTGCTAAGCTCTGCATCTCAACCTCAAAGGGAGCAAAGGCATGTGTGTCTCGAGAGCATGAGATCTGTGTCAGTTGCACAAATCTTAC
>JAQFJA010000003.1:11724541-11736606 GCA_029874485.1 Naso brachycentron
ACAAGGCTATGCAAATAAATGATTCTAAAGCTACTAAAGAAGCAAAAAAAACAAAGGGAGTTTAAAGTAAATAAAGTGAAGTCATGGTTACTGTATTTGTGTTGCACAGGTATTTACTACATGGAATTTGTTTTGCTTTGGTGGGAATTTGCTGTGTTTGATGTCTACGCTCATAATGATAACATGAGCTGTTTTGTTACGGCTGAATGAGATGTGAGGTAGATGGATGCAGTTAGCGATAAGGCAATGTGCAGTGCTCCTCTCTCGGTAGACTCCTTCAGCAGTATTTAGGGAATGCTTGCTCCCTTGTTTTGGAGTAGGGGAGATGAATTTTTTGGATTGGATACTTTCTCATTCTTGACATTTTCTCCACAGTTACAAAACCCCAGCTTAAATGTTGCATCTCGTAGTTAGATCTTGTATTTCTCTTTGTGACAGATCTCGGAGATCCACGTGACAGGGGAGTCCGAAGACATGACAGCCAAGGAGAGGCTGCTGCTCTGGTCCAGGCAGATAACAGATGGCTATGTGGGTGTACGGTGTGAGAACTTTACAACCTCCTGGAGGGATGGGAGGCTATTTAACGCCATCATTCATAAATACAGGTACTGCAACATCAAAAAAGATGTTGATGAGATGAGATGTAGTAAAGTAAAGTTATACACATAACACATAGTGGGTTTAGTGTTTTTGAACCATCATTCTTTCAGTTGGCATGTCTTTTTGTGACTATATGGTGTCTCTTTCTTTCTGTTGCAGGCCGGACATGATTGACATGAGCCGTGTGTCAGCGCAGACAAGCCGATCGAATCTGGAGCAGGCGTTTTGTGTAGCAGAGCAACTTGGGGTGGCCAGACTCCTGGACCCTGAGGGTGAGACCCCTACACATGTCATGTTTGAGTTTGACACAAAAAAATACTTTGAAACCTTTTAACACCTTAGTGCTGTCCCTCATGTGGAGTGAAGCTTAGATTTTGGCTTGAGGAATACATTTGTTTAAGTACAGATCATTGTGGTGCATTTGTGACCCTTTTTTTCTTTTTACGTCCCTCCTCAGACGTAGACGTTCAGTCTCCGGATGAGAAATCCGTCATCACGTACGTCTCAACACTGTATGATGCCTTCCCCAAAGTACCCGATGGTGTTGATGGAGTCAGTGCTCATGTAAGTGGATGACATCAGTCTCCCTTTAACTCCACCCAATCCTAATGCGGGAAAATGCTTCGTGGCTGATGATCCTCTCTCTCTCTCTCTGAACAGGATGTTGATATCAAATGGGTGGAGTACCAGAACATGATCAAATACCTCAGCCAGTGGATCAAACACAATGTGGCCATAATGTCGGATAGATCATTCCCTAACAATCCTGTGGAACTCAAGGTATTATGCAGCGATCTTTATCATTAGCTTCATTCTACAGAAGTGGAGCCTCAGCTGTCTCATTTCGCAGAGTGCTTAGAATCTGCATATAGTGTCAGTGAGGTGAAGGATAACTGTCTGCTTCAGATAGCCCATGTGCAGTGTCTGTCTGCTGCAGCTGAGACTTAAAGTGATAATGATGCTTATGAGAGAGCAGCAGCGTCCATTTGCTGTTAGTAGTTGATAGCTTTTATCGGTGAAGCACTTTCATGCAGACAAGAAGAGAGTACGGCTTCTTGACTAATGGCTATTACCTCTTCTGATGCTTTGTGGTGCTATTGTATAAAAACTACATGTTATGATCATCTCTGCTTTTTTACAGGCACTTTATACGCAGTATCTGCAGTTTAAAGAACAAGAAATCCCGCTGAAAGAGAACGAGAAGACAAAAATCAAAAACCTCTATAAAATGCTTGAGGTATGCAGATGGAATCAAAAGAGCTTTGATGTTTGTAGTCTCTCACTTTGCAGTGTTAACAGACGTGTTTGTGCTCTATCGGACAGATGTGGATCGAGTTTGGACGGATTCAGCTGCCCCAGGGTCATCATCCAAATGATGTGGAAAAAGAATGGGGTAAACTAATTGTTGCCATGCTGGAAAGAGAGAAGAGCCTGAGGCCTGAGATGGAAAGGTGTGTATTGACACTCTGTCCTGCCTTGTGCAACATAATGGGATCTCAGGTCTAATTTTCACAGTGTTTACAAGCTAATATTACTGGTTGCTTGTCAGCCAGAAGACATCATTTAACTAACAGTATTTAAGAGACATCGCTGGTGTTTGATATAAGAAACTGTGTAAAAGTTGGAAGTGTTGGAGAAAACATACAATGATTCAAAGCAAGAGACAATGTGCTGCTTTTCTAAATGAAAAGCTTTTCATACTGCATGTTGATAAAAGAAGAGATGCTACATGACTCACCATGGTTTTTTAAGGCTGGTGCAGGGGGAGTGCTTCAGCATTATATTGCAAGCCCACTAATGGGTACTTGCCAACCCTCTCGATTTTCATAAGAGACTCATAAGGGTCTCATTTCTCAGATATTTTTCCTTATTTGGAATATTATGTCACCAAACCTGTCTTCAACACAGTACAGCATGTATAAGCCCTTTGACTCTTCAAGTCCACTGTTTCCACCTTGATAACTACACAGATGCACCAGACATGTCGCGTGACCCCGGATAAAAGCTTCTAACTCTCCGCCTGCTAGAAGAAAAGTCGATAAAAGAAGAAAAAGCGGTTGTCTTTTGCTCATGCTCGACAGAGAAATCTGCCTTGTTGATTTTTCCAATAAGCATAGGAGTCGTAGTGAAGTGAATCACTATTAGGAGACAGACAAACATAAGAAAGCAACAATTGTGCACCAGCACTGATGTCAGTGGTGTGTACAGACTCTGCAAGGGCAACGGTAAAAGCTGAGTGTAAGAAGAGCTGTTTTTTTAAGTCTCAAGGTTGGCAAGTATGCACTCATGTCTCTGCTGAAACCAAATACAGAGGGTCAGCATTTATGTTAAAGTTTGGTTTTCCTTATTAAAGGAGAAATCCCCGACTGAAGATAGATTTTTCCTCAAGTTATATATGAGCTGTTGTATACAGTGTTTCTTGATCAAATGGACCGCAGCCAAAGTTCACTGTCTGCATGTGATGATGAGTTTTTTAACAGATGATCAATCGATTTACAAAATAGTAAAAACGGGAATCTTGTATAATAAGATAGTGAAAAAAAGTTTCAAGAACAAAATACTGATAAAGTATGTGGTTACTTTAAATGGTGATTGCATCTGTGTTCTTGTCCAAGTTTTACAAATGAAAGCTTCCACTTAGCGTAAACAAAAAGCGGAGACCTAGATTACAGCGCTGAAGCCAGCAGTTCCTTTATTTATAAGAAATATGATAATGGAACTGCCCATAAGAAAGCAGAAACTTGCAAATTAGGTGCGTGTCATATAATATGATGCCTCAGTCAAGATATTTTTTTTGATAAATTAGAGAGTGACTGCCGTCATGGCAAGTTCTGTCAAGTTTTTCAGCTGTGTTCGGTGCTCTGTTTCCATCAGTGTTTCTTTTTTTGCCATGGAAACTCAAATGCAAACTTCTGGATTTGGAAGATTTCTGTTGATAAAAGTTTCCACATGTTTACATATTCGTTCCTGTCTTCATGGTCTGTATACAAATCATATTTACAGCATTAATACTGGGTGTGGTGAACTGGCAGAGACAGCAATTACAGCAGTTTGGCAGCCTTTTATACAGTCTTAGCTCTTAGAAAGATGTACTGTCTCAACCTGCTGTTTTATTTTAATCCCCTGGGGCAGCACATTATTCCAGGGTGGGATTCATTTTACACGCTCCTCACCTGGCTGTGCCGCTATAAATAGGAGCATGTTGAAAGCGGCTCCTTCAGTTAGATCTGCGAATGCTTGAGACCTGGCTCTTTTCAGAGGGATGATTATGATGAAAAATGTAACAAGGATTGTTTTTAGTGGTTGCGCACAGCAGCAGTGTCCTACCATGTAAAGTAAAATGGCCTATTTGACCGGGTTCTCGTCTGTTAGCAACAGCAGCTTCACTAGTTATGGTTCCAGTGACACCGCTCTCACCGAGCCTTTACAAATTAGCCCATTCTATCTCAATAACAGCATTGCCTATGGATCCAGGTGAGGTTACAGTGTGCTTGGCTTTTGTTTTTTTAGTGATATAAGCTGTAAACTTGGGTTTAATCTTTTTGTTTTTGCAGGCTGGAGACACTGCAGCAGATTGCCAACAGGGTCCAGCG
Source organism: Naso brachycentron (assembly GCA_029874485.1). Taxonomy (NCBI): domain Eukaryota; kingdom Metazoa; phylum Chordata; class Actinopteri; order Acanthuriformes; family Acanthuridae; genus Naso; species Naso brachycentron. Next base: position 11,728,735 of record JAQFJA010000003.1, read on the forward strand.
GGACTGTGTTAACGGGGAGGACAAGCTGGCGCTGGCAAGAACTGCCTTGCAGTCTGTGAGTTTTGTGCAACCTCTGTTTGACTTAATGTAAATGGTGATAAAGTAGCTGAGAGTGCACATTCCTCGTCTTGAGTTTTAAATCGCTTCTTTTCCTCTGCAAAGGATGCAAAACGTCTGGAGTCTGGTATTCAGTTCCTAAATGAAGCTGAGATTGCCAGCTACCTTTTGGAGTGTGAGAATATCCTCAGACAACAAGTGGTGGACATCCAGATTCTTTTGGATGGGAAATTCCCCTTTGCAGATCAGCTAGTCCAAAGGTAGAAAAGTTTATCCTCTCGTAAAAATATCACACTGAATTTTCTCACCCATTAAGGATCCTCATACTGTTGTTCCCTTTTGATTACAGGGTATCAAAACTCCGGGATGACCTCCTTGCCCTCCGAGCCGAGTGCTCCTCGGTGTACAGCAAGGGTCGCACCCTGACGACAGAGCAAACCAAAATGATGATCTCAGGCATCACGCAAAGTCTGAACTCTGGCTTCTCGCAGAACATCAACACAAGCCTGACACCAGCCCTTACTCCTGCACTCACCCCAGGGGGCTTAGGCACCCCTGGGTCCACATTCACCTCTAGCCTTACACCGTGCCTCACCCCCGCCTTGACCCCAGGTCTGCAGCCCGCTTCAGTCCAGAGCTACATGGGCAGCAGTGGCGGCATGGACCCGGGCAGCCTCAGGCATTTAAAACACATGCAGATCCGCAAGCCCTTACTGAAATCCTCACTGGCTGACTCCGACATGACAGAGGAGGAGGTCAACATGAAATTTGTTCAAGACCTCCTGAACTGGGTGGAAGAGATGCAGGTAAGTAGCCATCATCAGGTTGTTTATCATGTACTGTGGCTTTAAATGAGAGTGTACAATATCTGAATTTGTTCTTTTTGCTGTTTTAAAGTTGCAGCTGGATCGCTCAGAGTGGGGATCTGATTTGCCAAGTGTTGAATCGCATTTAGAGAACCACAAGGGTGTACACAGAGCCATTGAAGAATTTCAAATGAGTCTTAAAGATGCCAAACTGAGTGAGGTAAGCATTCTGGAGTTTCTGTCTTGCTTTTAGTAGAAAACATCAACACTTTTGCATAATTTATGACATAAATTGGTCTGAAATGGTGCTGCAGTGGTCTGCTTTAACTCCACTCTCTAAGTTCAAATTTAAAAGAAACCAAAACGTGTTTTTCTTTTCTCAGATTCAGATGAACATGCCCTTGAAACTAACTTACTCAGACAAACTGAACAAACTAGAGAAGCAGTATGAACGTTTATTGGTAAGTGATCTCTCTCTCTAATCTGTACCTGTGCTCATATAAATTCTCTACATGCTCCTCATTTTCTGACTTTCATGACCGTGTGTTCCTTTAGAGCTGTTCAAGTGAGCGGCAAAGCCACCTGGAAAGCCTGCATGACTTTGTGTCCCAGGCAACTCAGGAGCTCATCTGGCTGAATGAGAAGGAGGAAGAAGAGGTGGCCTTCGACTGGAGCGATCGCAACAGTAGCATCTCAAAGAAAAGAGACTACCACGCGGTGAGAATTCTTTAACTGTAAATTTATCTGTCAAATCTTCCTCACAGACAGAAAAACAAGGGCTTGTTCAGACAGTTCTGCTTGTTGTAGAGGTTTGGTTACTTTACAGAGGCTTTCATTTTATAATATCATAATCTCAGGGAGGGTATTTGTGTATTGTTGCTTAAATGATTAACTTCATACTCAGCAGTGAAAGACAGGATATGTGACTGTATAAGAGGATGGAGTGACTGGTCTTTTGCCCCGACTGGATGGCAGAGATACTCAGCTTTGCGTCTTTCATACAGGACCTGATGAGGGAGTTGGATGAAAAGGAGGAAGTGATCAAGTCTGTGCAGGACAAGGCAGAGTGCCTTCTGCTTAAGAACCACCCAGCCAGGCTCACTATTGAAGTAAGCCCTCTGCGGTCAACATGACTGTTATATTCCAAAATGAACACAACAGTGGTGTCCCCACCCTGCATTCAGCTTCCACAGTGATTAAAAGATTGTAAAGACTTGCAACTGTGTAATTTTCCAGCTATTATACCTGGGCGCTGTGTGTTGTGTCTCTTGCAGGCTTACAGAGCTGCCATGCAGACGCAGTGGAGCTGGATTTTACAGCTCTGCTCATGTGTGGAACAGCATCTCAAGGAGAATGCTGTTTATTTTGAGGTGAGTTGCTGTGTATTTTTTCAGCCCAGGATGCATTTGTTTGTCAGGTCTATTTTTTCACTCTTTTTTCCCTGTGCAGTTTTTCAGTGACGCCAAAGAGTCCATGGACTACCTTAAAAACCTGCAAGATGCTATTCAAAGAAAATACAGCTGTGATCGAACAAGCAGCCTACACAGACTGGAGGATCTCATTCAGGAGTCCATGGTAAACTGAGGGAAAGATATTGCATGTGTGCTCAATGCAAATATAAATGAAGAAAATAATATTTTATTTTTGGTGTTGTGTTTGCCCTAGGATGAGAAAGAGCAGCTTCTTCAGTACCGCAGCACTGTCGCTGGGTTAGTAGGCAGAGCCAAGAATATCGTGCAGCTCAGACCAAGAAACCCTGAAAGCCCTCTGAGGTCGTCCATCCCTGTCAAAGCCATCTGTGATTATCGTCAGATAGAGGTATAGTTAGGTTCTCTGCGCCATATTTTACCACCTTTAATCTCAGTTTATTTCAATTTTATATCAAATCTTGCTTTGTCCACATCCCAACTCTTTCAGATTACCATTTATAAAGACGATGAGTGTGTGTTGGCCAACAACTCTCACCGGGCCAAGTGGAAAGTCATCAACCCAGCAGGGAATGAGGCCATGGTGCCCTCTGTGTGCTTCACTGTGCCTCCACCCAACAAAGAGGCTGTTGATATGGCTACCAGGTGAGATGTATTATTCATTCTGTTTTGAACTACATTTTGCTTCAAATTTAGGCTTAAACTGCTGTGAGTGAATGCATAGCCTGACTTCATCTCTCGCTTTTCCTGCAGAACTGAGCAGTTGTACCAGAACGTCCTGGCACTGTGGCACCACTCTCACATCAACATGAAAAGTGTGGTGTCTTGGCATTATCTAATGGCCGATATTCGAGCCATCCGCAACTGGAATGTGTCCTCAGTACGTCTGAACCTGAATCATGTTTTAGACTCTTTATGGTAATTCAACTCCTGTTTACATGATCATTCCAGGACAAATGCAAAATGCGTGTTTGTCTTATTTCCGCTGCAGATAAAGACCATGTTACCGGGCGAGCATCAGCAGGTCTTGAACAACCTGCAGTCCCATTTCGATGAGTTCCTGGAAGACAGCGAGGAATCTGAGGTGTTCACGGTGGCAGACTGCGCCCAGTTAGAGAGCGACGTCGAGGCCTGCAAGGAGTACTACCAGGAACTCCTCCGATCTGCAGAAAGAGGTAAGGCTCACATTCCCCTCCTGTTCCTCCATACAAGGAGCTGATGCTGTGCATTGAACACAACACCATGAGGGAAACATGTGGCTCTATAAGTCCTTTAAGCCTCAAGTTAATGCCTTTTGGAATTACGTTGTTTTTTTTACTGAATTAAGAAGAGTTTCTGAGCTGATGGTTGGCTTTGCTGTGATTAGAAGGCAAATGCTGGGTTGTTGTTAGTGGAAAGTTATGGGTTTTAAATAGGAGAAATAATTGAGTACATGTTAGATTACGTTGTGAGGCTACACAGCGTCTGTGTACGTGGATAAACAGGGACAAATGCAGTACATGTGTATACACATTTGTTTACATATGTTCCTCCTCCTCCCCGTTTCCAAAAAAAAGTTCTTACAAAAAGCATTTTTTCTAATGTGTTAAATGACTTCACTTTAGCTTCGTAACAAGGGCCTTTAATTTTAAAAAAAATTATATTGAACCTTTATTTTGCCTGGAATATTTAAATTGAGATTCAGAATCTCTTTTGCAAGGGAGTGCTTTCCAAGCATAAAAAATTTCACATATATGAAACAAATGAATTAAAATAAACAACACAAAAAATATACACAAAATAAACAAGCAACTTGTTACAAAAATCAGCAGCTCACGTCAAGACAGCAATTTACCATTGTTCAGTAACAGGACATAAGCAATCAGTGTGCAAATAGTCTTAAATCCTACATTTTCTATACTGATTAAGTATTCCAGCTTAAGATCGTCTTTGATTTAACTGTATTGGTAAAAGTCTACTTGACCTGATACTGTGATAGTGATGCCCCCTAGAGGTGCTTTTATGTAGCTGTCAGTTAAAGAATGAAGCTATACGAAGGTTTGACATTCATGGTTCAATGTATAACATTGTTTTGGTTTTAATAGGTGGTATTGCCTATTAAAAAATTGTTTTTTATAATTAAGCAGATTTTTACATTTGCCACTTTTCAAATAATATAGCAAAACGTATTTTATGGTCTTATGGGATTATTTTTACTGATTATTTCTTTTCTGGTAAACAGAGGAACACGAGGAGTCAGTGTACAATCATTACATCTCAGAAATACGCAACTTCCGCATGCACCTGGAGGCCCATGAAGAACATCTGATCAGGCAGCTCCGCACGCCACTGGAGAGAGACGACCTGGAGCAGAGTCTGCAGCGCATCACAGAACATGAGGTACTCATTTGGGTGCCAGAAATCAAAGAACATATACAAAATCTCACTGGAGTTGTTATTTTAATGATTGTTTTCCACATGCTACTCTGCAGAAGAAGACAGCAGAGCTGAATAAACTGAAGGAGGACCTCGACGTTATGAAGGAGAAGTGTGAGCTGTTCCTCAGACAAGCTGCAGGCTCTCCTTCTGCGCCCACTCTCTCCTCTGAACTCACCGTCCTTGTTCAGAGCATGAGCCAAGTGTACTCCATGTCCTCCATTTATATGGACAAGTAAGATACGTCCTTCATTGTCCAGAAGTGTAGTATCATTTAGACAATTTTACCAGATAGGTATTCTCATTAAAAGTGCTTGAATAGGAGACATGTTCCTTTGTTTTACAGACTGAAAACAGTGAGCCTAGTGGTGAAGCACAGCCAGAGTGCAGAAGCGCTAGTTAAGAACTACGAATCCAAACTTTATGAGGAGGATGCTATGAACTCTGACATCAGGTCCATTGAGTCAGTCATATCAACGCTTAAGGTAATACACCAATAGATCCAAATTTCCACCTACATTTGCAAATTTTTTCTTTCATTTTGACATTAATATTCCTTCTGATCATAGCAATGGCGGACAGAGATTGATGAGCAGCAGGAGGTTTTCCATGATATGGAGGACGAGCTGCAGAAAGCACGAGTCATCAGCGACCGCATGTTTAAGGCGCATAATGAGCGTGACTTTGACCTTGACTGGCACAAGGAGAAAGCAGATCAGCTGAGTGAGCGATGGCAGAACATTCACGCTCAGATTGACAGCAGGTTTGTGTTAAGTATATACATAAACATTTGGCACAAGTGTTGTTAGTGCTGTATTGCTCATTGACATTAATTATTTCACTTCAGGCTTCGGGACCTGGATGGTATCAGCAAATCATTGAAACACTACAGAGACTCCTACAGCAGTCTTGATGAATGGGTCACAGAAATGGAAACAGCTCAGCTCAAGGCCCAGGAAAACAAACCTGAAGATAGCAAGGCACTGGCTGAGCTGTTAAACAAACAGAAGGTAGACTAAACATTCATTTGTTCACCATAAGATAAACACAGTACACATATGGATGTATACATATATTGTTCAAATGTGTCTTTCAGGTCCTTGTTGCTGAAATTGAACAAAAACAAGGCAGCATTGATGAGTGTCAGAAGTACTCAGAGCAGTACTCATCTGCCATCAAGGTAAGCTAATTTATTTAAATTCATTTTCAACAGGTTTTGATCAGGTCTTTTACCATGTAGCTGTTTTGCGAACAATATCGAGTTTTCACTGATCTATGAAATTAGCAGACAAGATAAGCGACAATCTAAAATGAAAATTGTTGCAATTGAGAAAGACACAAGCTCTTAACTTACATGTGACTCTGTTTTAAGGATTATGAACTTCAGCTGATGACCTTCAGAGCAATGGTTGACTCGCAGCACAAATCACCTCTCAAGAAACGGAGGATGCAGAGCTCCTCTGACACCATTCAGCAGGAGGTAAAACTATGATTCATCTTTGGTTGTACAGGTGTTTTACCCAAGGTACATCTCATTGACAGACTTGTTTTTCTTTGTTTAATTTCTCACAGTTTATGGATCTCCGGACCCGCTACACTGCTCTTGTGACTCTGATGACACAGTATGTGAAGTTTGCCAGTGAGACACTGAAGAGAACTGAAGACGAGGAGGTGAGAAGCTATATTTTTTCACTTCCCGGCTTTCTACATTTGCTGCAGCTAATATAGCACATTTCAAACTGTTGGTGCTTTGTGGACACTTAAGCCTACTGTGCAGGTTTAGCTTTACTTTATTTTCTTTGCATGGTTACCCGGTCTTCTGTTCTGCATCAACATATGTAACTACCTCACTCAAAAGAAGTGAACTGTAAAATCCTGTAATATCCGAAACAAAAACATCTGCATATTTTGAACCTTTATATGCCTTAAGTTCTTGACTTGACAGCTCATCGTGAGTGAAGACATTTGCTTCGTTGCACAATAGAAGCAAAGGAAATGTATGAATGCACAGCATGACTGTATGCACAGTGACTTCTACTTGCTGGTGACTTGCTGGGAGGCAGAGACTTTATGTTCTTTAACATACTGGCCTTTCTCTGGGAAAATGAAGTCTCTTCAGGAGTTTGTGTAGAATTTTTTACATATTGAGATGTATTTTTAAACCTTTTTGCTGAAAACTTGAGTGTTACAAATTGGGCAAAGTCTCATTACAATAATCTGAAATAAAACCAGATCTGGTTGTTAAATGTGAATGTTAATATTTTAAACCCTTTAAAATCATGCAGTCTCGGAATTGCAAATTCCTGGAGAGATTGTTCAATATTGCTCTAGCAATATTGAGATGGTTTAATACTGCTACAGCAGTGCTGCAGCACTCTGGTAAGAAGCAAAATATCCATACAATTTATTTTATGAGTTATAATTAAATGTGAAACAGTGGATGACTAATTTTTTTTGCATTATAGAACAGAAAGGCTCTTGACAAAGCCGAGAATGCAAAAATGACAGAGCACATGGAGCTCCAAAAAGCTGCAGGGGAAGTAGAGATTAGTCAACTTAAGCAACGGGTCCAGGAACAGGAGGCTTTGCTGTCTGAGAGACAACTACAACTGGAAAAGTTTGAAGGAGAAGTAGAAAGCCAACAGAAGACAATTAATGATCTAATTTTTCAGAAATCACAGCTCGAGCATGACATACATCAGTATTGCACGAAGCTAGAAATAGCGGCAAAAGACAAAGCTGCCAGTGAGCAAATATTAAATCACACAAAACAGTTAATTGAGAGGTCAGAGGCAAGGTGGTCTTCAGCTCAGAGGAAACTAGAGGGACTTCTAGAGAAAGCAAATGGTGGCCAAGATACTGAAAAACAGAACTCTGAACTTGAGAGAAAGGAAGTTACAGAAAGTCAAGTGCAGAGGAAAGAGTATGAGCTGACTCAGCAGTCTCTGGCACGTGAAAGTGTGGTGGCTGTCAAGAGTGAGCCTCAATCATCTGCAGTCAAAGAACATGACAGCATGATGGCAGATGTCCTGCAGCAGAAACTGGAGGAAATAGTCCAGTTCCAGAAAAGAGCAGAAATGGCTGAGGAGAATGCACAAAGTTATAAAAAGCTGTTGGATGACAGCAACAACAGACTGAAGAAACTGCAGATCGACATGGAAAGTGAA
>JAQFJA010000003.1:11745167-11756503 GCA_029874485.1 Naso brachycentron
ATTTCCTACTTGATGATTAACAGTTACATAGACCCCAAGTCAGGAAAGAGGGTCCTCATATTTGATAGACAGCTGAGTAAAATGGTTAAAATCTTTCTAGACGATTCAATATTGTCTGAAAATTTGGAGAAAAATGTGACTTTTCTGGCATTGAATGTTGGTGATTGTTCAGAGCAGGTTGATGTAGAGATGCCGCTGCACATAAATGAGGAAACAGAGGAGTTCATGAGCGACACACCGTACACACGTGTTCCCCATGACTTTGTTTCCTCGGGTAGTGGAAGAATTACCTTCAGCGCAAAAACATGTTCAAATGACAGGGCTCTAAACCAAGATCTGGTTGAGGAATATTTAGTAGATAATTACATTCATGTGGATACCACAGAGCCTGGTGCTGCAGAGAAAGTCAGGTGTCAGAACGTAACAGATTGGACAAAGTCAGGTGAATTTACAAGTTTACAAGTTGATGTTGGCGACGATGGAAGTGAAGGTCTTGATACACCAGCTGTTCCTGTGGTGTCAGTCCTTTCCACTGTATGTCCTGTGAACAGAACAAATGTTGGCTCACCATCAAGAATGTGCGACCCTGAGTGTGCACTAAAATCTTGCCCTCAAACACTTTCATACTATGATGCTGAGCCACTGTGTGGTGAATCAGAAGGTACTGATGTTACCCAAGCTGAGTTTTTATTCTCTGAGGACTTGGTAGAAGATGAAAATGAGCGAGACTTTGCTTTTCATCATCTGAAGGCACAGATGGAGGAAGGAGGAATTTTTGATGTTACCTCTGGGAGGCGCTATGACCTGGAAGCAGCTCTCAGCAGGGGCCTAGTTGATGAGACAACAGTAATGAAACTGCTTTACTTGCATGAAAAAGGAAGTGTAGTTGATGAGGAGGGTGCAGCGTCAGATGGATCCATTATCTCAAATGTTGCTCTTCCTATGGAAGAACGGCAGAGCCCGCTGAGGTTTGGCTGCACCACTAGTATCAGTGAGTTACTGCAGTCTAGATCAGTTACAGATGAACGTGTTGACAAGATCCTCAACTCAGACCCCAAAGCCAGCATTTACCCAGAGGAAACCTGCACCTACTCCATCTCTGATGATCATTGTCTGGGTTTTAGCAATATTAGTGAAGCTGAGTATATGCAACAGCCCACTGAGAGGAAGGTTGCTGTCATGGTGCTTGATCTGAACGATGTGGAGGCTGATAACAGAGAGATAGAGAGTGAGAACGGAGATGCAGGAGTAGATTGTGAGACAAAAGGAAACGTGGAGATGATGAGTAATTATCTGCGTTATTTCCCTGCATCAGTTAATGGTCACGAGTCTCTGATGAGTTCACCGTCTTCGTGGAGTCAGGTTACTGCCGGATGTGTTCATCACTCTGACAAATGGTCTTTACTGGCTGAAGACGGTGACTCACAGGATGCAATAAGAAGCCAGTTGAGAGATGCAGGCGATGTGTACAGGGTTGTGATAGAAAACGATGCCCCAACTACTCAGTTACATCCATCTAGTCTGAGTTATAGAACATCCAGCATCAGCACTGATCCAAGCAGTCAGGCTCATTATGCCACTTCTATCAGTCACTCTAAATCTGACGGCTCACGTTTTGATGATGAGTTTCTCATTACTGGGTATGATGCAGAAGTAGGAGATCAGACAGTTAGTGAGACTGAATTAGACATGTCCTCATTGAATGGCAGTGTTTTGTCTGAGGAAAGTAGAGCGAAGAATGACACAAGCGCAGCTGAGATACCTTTGAACAGGGAGCCAACTAGTAGAGATTACTCATTGCCCCGGGAGATGGTTGAAAGTGCCATTATCTCAGTTTCTAGGGGCAATGATAACAATTACAACAACATTCCCGAAGATGGCAGCAGAGTCACTTTACCTCAGCAAGCAGCACTTCTCTTAGAAAGTGATTTTAGTGTTGATCCTGAGCACAAATGCTCCCAAAATGGACAGAGTATTCTCTTTGCTGAAAGATCTTCGCATTCCCCAGCTGTTTGCATTCAAGAGACTGTAACAAATACTAACAGTCGTAATGGTGATGTTGGAGATGCAGAACCCTTTACTTCCAATAACACAGAAGTTTGTCTTGAATCAATACAGGCTGATAAAGATTTGTCAGACTCACAACGCAGTGCTGCAGATGATGTGGAGCTAAGCACAGGTGGTCTTTCCCCAGAGAGGCAACATGAGGATGTTTTCATAATCCCAAATAGTACGGAGCAGACATCTGCGTCAAGATGTGCCCAGACAAGTAAAGAACACAAAGCAGATATTGATGGAAAATCTGCATCAGAACTGAGCTCACAGCTGTCTGAAACTATAATGAGAACAGGGTCAGGATCTGATATTCCACCCGAGGAAAAAAGATTAGATGTGTCTGCCTCTGAACCTCCCCAGGTAGTTACTGACTTCCTGTCAGACAGCTGTGTTAGATCTGTTTCCTCTACAGGTCCATCAGTGTTATGTGATGCTGTAGATGAGCAGGGGCGTTTGACTACAGATGAGACCAGTGTCAGTAATATGCAAAAGGCTCAAGCTCAAGACGCTGAAAGCACTATTGCTATATTTTCGACTCCTCTTCAACCCTTAGAGAAAGGCCAGAAAGGCACAACTCATGGTCTTATTGAGAGCAGTCAAACAGACCGTCTTATGGATTTACTGAAGCAAAGCACTCTCAGTTTAAGCAACAAAGAAGAAGGAAGCCTAGGAGTGATACTACAGGAAGAGAAAGTCAGTGATCAGACAGAACAGTCATATGCTCCAAATATCCAGCTGCAACTGCTGCAGGTTCTCAAGACTGTTTCCTCAAGCCAGGACCTTTCAGTGCTCCAGGAAGTGATGGACACTCTGAGCACTGCTCTGGGATGTGACTCCCAGGAGGAGCACTGGCACATCCTGGAGAGCATCAAGGAGGAGAGCTCAGAGGATGAGAGGTCAGCAGATGATGACTCCTGTCACTCTGCTGCACGCAATCTGCAACCATCTCCTCAGTTGTCTGCACACTCAGACACCTGCAAAGTTGAGCAGGTCAAAAATAAGGTAGATTTAATGTGGTTTCAAGCTTGGGTATGACTTCAGTAACATCTTCTCCAGTTTAGTTTTACATTTCTTTCTCCACAGCTGTTCTCCATCCAGGATTATTTGGAATGTGTTGGGAGACTGCAGGATCATGCTGATGTCTTGGATGATGTCAGAAAAGACCTTTTAATCCAGACACCCATGAGCAACAGCTTGGAAGACTTGCAGATCCAAGTAGAGGAATGCCAGGTTTGAACTTACCATCAAACTATCATATGTATGTTCATAATGTTTGTGCTAAACATATACTGTGTGCATTAACTCCCGACCATATGCGCTCCTTTATCCAGTCTCTGGAGTCCCAGCTCTCTAGACTGGCTGGTGTTCTGACAACAGATATGGAGAAAGCCAAAGAGCTCTTAGATACTGCCGCTGAGGGCATTCCCACACAAATCCACCAAGACTTGGCCACCACGTACCGAGAGTTAGAGCCAAATTTTGCTGCTGTTTCCCAAATGTGTGCTGAAAGGAGTCACTCCCTTATTCAAGCAATGGAAATGGGAAAGGTCAGTGTTCATAGCTAGTGATGAAGCGACAATGACGCAACAGATGCATCAGCTGTTTACTCATTTATATGTGATCTATAAAGGTGCAGTTGGAGTCAACTTACCAGAAGCATCTAAGCAGTCTTGAAGAACTAGCAGGCCTCATCCAAAAGACCAGTGAGAGGACTGATGTGGATTTGAACGCATGTGATGTGGACAAGCTGAAACAATTGGTTCAGCAGAACAAGGTATCTTCAAAGTCATATTAAAAACACCCAGTATTTCCATTAAGAACAGAAGACTCAGTGTATTCTCATCTTTTCCTCCAGGACACTGAGAGTAATCTGCTAAAAGAAGCCAAGCTCAAGTTAGAGGACATCACATTTGATATCCAGTGCTTCATTTCTGAACACGCTCAGTTCCTGAGTCCAGCTCAAAGCAGCTACCTCCTCAAGTTCCTCAGCACCACTCAGCGAGCGTTCAGAGACCAGACAGAGAGGCTGGTTGCCCAGAGGAGCACCTTAGGTGTCCTACTGGACACCAGGGAGAAGGAGAGCCAGGAGAAGGTCTGCCTGATGATGTACTGTAAAATATCACAGATGTTTCATCGACAAACAACTGTGTACACGTTTGGTTCGCTATGTGAAACTTAGATGATGAGTGGCTCTATTGAACTACACTGAAAAAATAACAAGATTGCATGCTCAAGTGCTTGAACACCCCCACAGACTAACCTTTGTGCTGGTTATATTCAACAGGCCTTCAGGACACCAGAGAGCAATTATGGACAAAATTCTCCTGCTGTGCTGGAACACTCTCACCCATTGCAAACCAATTAACACACCAGACATAATGTCCTGCAGTGCGAATGGCGAAAAAAAGCATGTTTACAGCATACAACACTCGGTGGTCACTTTATTAGGCAAAGCTGAACAATTCAGTGCAACTCAATACAAACAGTCATAAAAAAATATTTTTAAGATGAATATTTTGTTTTTGTTTGACATTGTCATGGAGGAGTTAATTGAATCTTTTGTTTCAGCACTGAGGTCATGGCTTACTGAGCTGCAATATATTCAGGGGTGTTATTAATATTCTGCTCCGCTCATGTAAGTTAATAATAAGAAAAAAACACCATCAACAACCCCATCTTTAGACATGAAAATTTAATTTGATTTGCACATTTCTGAAAATGTCAACAAAAACTGATTATTATAAACTTTGCAAATTTGGATGTTTTGCCATAGCTGTTGTATTAAGTTGAATTAGATTGTACAAGTGCAGTATACCTAATAAAGTGGCCGAAAAGTGGAGACTTTTGTGCTAATATGACAGTGTATAAAATGTACAGCAGATTCTGCATGTTACCTTTATGTACTTAAGCAAGTTTTCCTCCCGTGTTTAGATGCTTGTCTTTAATCTATTGATCAGACTGTTTACACTTTAGGAATAAGCCTTCATTTATTTTCTGCTAACCCTTTATGAGGGTTGTTTTTATGTGAAAGTTGTTTTGAGTGTTCATGTCAGTGTGCTTAATGATCTCCTCTGGCCTTTTTGTCGTATGTGGTATCTTATGGTGGTGTTTTTTTTTGTTTTTTTTTATTCTTGTCCGACAGTCTTTACTGACAAAACACAAGGAGTTTGCAGAGAAGTTAGAGGAAGTGTGTGATAATCTCACCCTGACGGAAAATCACCTGATTGGGCATCAGCAACAGGCTGAAAATGCGGAGTCAATCACAGACCTGCAGCAGTACCAGCAGGAGCATCAGGTTTGAAATTTTCATGTCTATTTACATTTTCATCAGTTAAAACCAGTTCGATTCCATAACTGTACTCTTCCTCCTGTGTCATGCCTGTCTGATCTCAAGGCTCTGCAGAAAGATGTTCTGTCAAATGCCAGTGCCTTGAATGAAGTCATCACCAGTACCAAGAAGTTTCTGGAGGAGAACCGGAGCAAGATGGCGCCAGATCAGATCGCCATGCTTGAGAGCAAATTGACAGAAGCTAAAAGCAGAGCCAAGCTCATCAACGAGCGAGCGGAGGAGTCCAGGAAAGACTTGGAGAAGGTTGTTACCACAGCCATCAAACAGGAGAGTGAAAAGGTCCGAGTTCAAATTGCCTCCACGTGTTGTCTGATGTCTGTTAAAAGACTGGTTGCAGTACTATAAACTTTTTGCTAAAGTTAATGTCAACATATTGTAAGACTTTTGGTCACTTTTCAGCATTTTGTTAATAGCTAATCTATGTGTCTTTTCAGGCAGCAGCTGTTGAGAAACTTGAGGAAAGTAAGAACAAAATTGAAGGTCTCCTGGACTGGATATCCAACATAGGAAATGGAAACGCGAGTGGCCTGGATCAAACTGACCATGTAAGTAAAGAGAATGGAAACCTGCCAGAAGAAATCTCAGCCCAGGGACTGATAGGAGAGGACGACGATGCCAATGGAAACATGTTACAGACCACTGAAAAAGATACTGGCAGAGAGACCGGCGGCAAGAACAACGCCTCCCTGGACCTCGATAGGCAGTATGACAGAGTCAAGGTACAATATAGTTGGTTTGTTGCAAGAAATGTTGGGCTTAATGTGGAGAGAGTTCTCTATTTTTTGTTCATCAGTAAGTTTATACTTTGCAGGTGTTGACTCTCTTTCAAAATAGTGCACAAGTTAATAAAATTTTCAAGGTGTTACTGAAGTCAGATCATAATATTACATCTAAAATATAAAGTAGTAATGAAATGCACAAATATGTAATTTACTATAAAGAAATTTAAGTATGTAACATATAGTATGTATTTATTATGTGTTTTTGATTTTGGGGTGATATGTCCCTTTAAAGTCAATACTGCAAACCAGCATTTGCAACCAGTAAAGACCAAAAGTAAGGAAATAAAGTATGAATTATGATATATATTTTAAAATATAAATAAAAATAATAAACGTTGTATGCGTTGGTACTGTGTCATTAAGACGTCATTGTTCCCACAGGCTCGTCATCAGGAGATTCTTTCCCAGCAGCAGGACCTGATCATGGCTACCCAGTCAGCTCAGGCTCTACTTGACAAACAAGCTGATGTGCTGTCGCCAGAGGAGAAGGAGAAACTGCAGAAAAACATCCAGGAGCTGAAGGGACGCTACGAGGCCTCACTGACGCAGGCTGAGCAGCAGATGAAGCAAGTGCAGTGTGTCCAGGAGGAGCTGAAGAAGTTTCAAGATACATGTGAGGAGTTTGAGGGTTGGTTAGACCAGGTGGAGGGAGACATAGAGGAGCTGGGAGCTCCTGCGGGCTCTCTCAACATCCTCACTGACAAACTCCAGCAGCAGAGAAGCTTCTCAGAAGATGTCATTTCCCACAAAGGGGACCTTCGCTTCATCACCATTTCAGGACAGAAAGTGCTGGATGTGGCTAAAGCCTGTGGATTGGATGATCCTGCTGCTAAGAACGCTCTGCTGCACGTGGATACTTCAGGAGCCTGTTCGGCTGTCAAGAACAAGTTGGACTCAGCAGCCAGTAGATACAAAACACTACATTCACAGGTATTTGTTCTGCAGGTGATCAGATGGATTTTTTAGAAGTTGCAGTGTGTTATTTTTGCCACTAGGTGGGAGCATTTGATTTTATTGGAAACTCAAAAAAAGCTGTGTAAGGCCCCATTAAGGTGACACACTGTTTAATAGAAGAACTGTAAAATTATTAGTTACCATCATGAATTGAACCTATGTACTTAATTTTTCCAGTTTTTGAATATTTTAACTCACCCTCTGTACAATAATTTTCCTTTTTCAGTGCAATCAGCTTGGCAACAACCTCAAAGATGTGGTCGACAAATACAATAAATATGACGACTCGAGCGCTGCTCTTCTGAAGTGGCTCAACAGCTCGGAGGAGGAGGCGAGAAAGCAGCAATCGGAGGCCATAGCAGCCGACCCGCAAACACTACAGAAACAGCTGGAGGACACCAAGGCAAGAAAAACTGCTGCACGTCAGCACTGCAGTGCTTTGACCTCAACATGGTGCTGAGTCTAATTTTATCTATCTGTGGTGTTTTTCATCTTATTGTTCACTTTTCATATTTCTATAAACTAAACTAAACCTGAGGCCAACATGGGAGTTGTATGAAAAAGCCCTTTTGATGATTCTCCCCATGTTGTTGAAAGTTGCTTTTTTACAGTTACAGTTCAAAAAGACTGATGCCAGATGTCGTCCTTACCACAACTTTTATGAACTCTGCCTGAACTCTTATGGATGTTAGCCTATGAATAACCCAAGTGAACAAGTAAAGAATAGCTTTATTTAGATGTAACACGTGTAGAACTTGAACACAGGGTTACGAGGCCATGGCACAATAGACCCGTGTTACCATATACAGTGTTTCCACTGACTTCAGTACAACATGGTTATTTTTAGCTCTGTGTTCAAATTCAAACCCACATGTGAATAGTTTAACCCAAGTTATTTGTAGTGTACATACTCCAACAGGAGGATAAGAAAATAGGCTGCTTCTGTCAAAGCTTTTGGCTGCAGTTAGCTCCAACATTTCTCTGTAGGGAGGTCGTGACTTACAGCATAGATATGCCCAGATAAGAGGCGCCTGTAGGCCAACCAGGGAACGCTGCACTTTGGGCTTTGGTTGTAAATCACTGCAAAGAATCTTAAGCCTTTCTTAGCGTAACAGTCGAGACAGACAAGTTCAGATATATATACTATATCTGTGGAATGACTCAATATCTCCATAGATGCTATCCAGACATTTTTGCTCATCATCGCTGTTGTTTTTTTTGTCTTCAATCAAATAATCTGCACTGTACAGCATAAATTTAGACACTGCACATGTATTCATGAGCCTCTAAACTTTTCTTACTTATTTATCCACAGGCCCTACAAGGTCAGATGACCGGCCGTCAGACTGCTATTGAAACACTACGTAAAACAGCTGAATCTCTGTTAACATCTGAAGGAGACCTGCTGAGCAACACGGATGAGATCCAGGAGACAGTAGGTGAGGACCAACACCAAAGTAGGGGGCTGATTTTGTAGCATGCATGATACATATTATCTGAAAATTAAATGACCTTTTAACCTTTTGACCTTTAACATAAGTTACTGGTGTGAAAATTGTCTTTTGTAGTCTCTCATTTTCCCCTTTTTCCCAAATAATTGGTTTCTTGGCTTTGACATTGAAATGGTGTTCAAGTTTTAAACAAAGCCGCATTTGTTTCCATGAACTGTAGATGACATAGTGGAGCGCTATGACAACCTGTCCAAGTCTGTGAGTGATAGAAATGAGAAACTGCAGATCACACTGACTCGTTCCATGAGTGTCCAGGATGGCTTGGATGAGATGATGGGATGGATGCAGGGAGTAGAAGAAAGCGTGAAAGAGAGAGGACCAATTCCCCTGGACTCTGCGTCCATTGGAGACATCCTCAGCAAAGAAGCAGTATGTCATTTGTTTAGCAGTCCATTAATCATACTCTCCATTACTGTTGCATTCAGTGGCTGATTTTGTTCATACTCACTTGATTTAGTGTAAAAATGTTGCTTTGTTCCCTCCTGTGTTTTTGTAGGCATTAGAGCAGGACATTGCAAGTCGCCAGAGCAGCATCTCAGCTATGAAAGCCAAGGTGAAGAAGTTTGTGGAGACGGCGGATCCCTCTGCTGCCGCCCTGCTGCAGTCTAAGATGGACGCCCTCTCACAGCGCTTCTCCGACGCTTGTGACAAGCACAAGCAAAAAGTGTCGCAGCTGGAGCAGCTGAAAGAAAGGGTGGAGGAGTTTGAGAAAGTCGCAGATAAAGTTCAGCAGTTTGTTGTGAAGCGTTCACAAGATCTACATGATACGGACGGGCCAGGGAAAACTTTCAATGAACTGTCTCAGCTAGTGCAGGTTAATGCACTGAGAACCATAAATGCATAAGACTGTTGTCTTTACCTAAGTTTATTTATTTATTTATTTTTTGGCTGCAGAGAATGACTAAAAAATGTAATTTCACTGCAGGATACTAAAGCTGAGATGGCTGAACACACCAGAGATTTGGAGAGGCTTCAGACTCTGTGCAAGGAGCTGTCTGAAGTAAGCCCTGATGGAAACAAAGCCCAGATCCAGAGCAAAATGGACAATCTCTCTAATATTTTCAGCACCTTCAAAGACACTGTTAAAGAAAAGTAAGTTGCGGCAATTAGTGGTTTAATATTGGTAATGTACAGACAGTTGCTAATATGACTGCTTCATGTCTACAACAGGGAAGAAGAGGTATCATCCTGCCAGGACCAGCTGGGAGATTTCAGATCTGCAGCTAGCATTCTTACAAAGTGGCTGGAGGAGACAAATGAGAAAGTACCTGCAGTCCAGCCAAGCAGCAGTGAGAAAAGCCTGGAGAAGGACCTGCAGATAGTCACTGTGAGTCAGGAGATAAATAAAAGTCTAACTGCACTTTAAGTGCTGGAACAGAAGCATTTGATGTTATATGTTGCATCTGACACAGTGGTGGAGTCTATGTGTCTATGTTTTTACAGTCCTATCCTCCCTAAACTCCCCACCTTCTGCATCTGCTTTCTTTGCCAGCCAATGGCAGGCTGATGATAAGTGTTTACACAGGAGAGATCTGGGAGTGAAACAGAAGTAGATCCAGAAAAGCAATAATGAAAAATATAAAAACCTAGTATTATTGTCCAGTTGTTTCATGTTTAGTCTCACATGAATTCCTAGACATTATCTTTAGCAGTCAGATTTATTTAATGATGCCGGCTTCTATATGTCTCTTATCTGTCTGATAAATCCATCATCAGGCATTAGTAGATGAATGGACATCCAAAGGCCCTGCTGTCCAAGACCTGAACAGCAAAGGATCAGCGCTCTGCAGCCTCATCACCTTCCTTACATCCTCGGCCAAGTCAAAGACCTCGAGCAAGTCAGGTAGACATCAGCACACTTAACCTCATATGTGTGAATGAGTCAATGGCGTGGGAAGCATGGTGTTTGGGTGCAACTCTGTGTGCTGTGTTATCACTAACCTTTTAGAGGGAACAATCTTCTGCCAATAATCCTCAATAGTCTGCCTGTCCTTCACATGAGCTTTGTCTTATGTCTTTGCATCAGCTCTTACTAATGGTGGTGGTCCAGGGAGCGATGCCTTCCTAACCAATAAAGGTAACTTACTAGTAATGAGTAATTTCTTTAGTGTGTATGTTGATGCTGTTGTGGGAATACATTGAGGTGTGCTGTGTAGGTATTCTGGCTGGTTTGAAAGTAATGCTGCGGCTATAAACAAAACTTTTGAAACTGTAACAATGTGTTCAGATTGAAAGTAATAATGTTAAAGGAAGAAAAAAAACTAACACAAATGGAGTTTGTTGTTTATTAATGTCCCAATTGAGCAGTTAAGTGACAAATTTAAAATTCAAGGACCAGAATATCCAGTCACACACACACAAACAGATGCACAGGATGTGGTTTTTTTGGATTCACCAAGCCCTGTGTGATTGCACACAAATTCCAAAGAGAAAATTGTTTGTTTGATCTTTATGAATGTCCCCCACACATGAGAAATAACACATAATTTGATTATTTAACGCCCCTAAAAAGCCAAGTGTGGAAGGCCCCTAATTCTGCTCCGTCCTTGGGGCAAGCTAACTCACAAAGAATAATATAATAGTAAAATGAAGAACTTTACATCGCAGATCTTAAAGACGTACAGAAATGAAAAAACAATTTCATTCCACTATGGGTCTTAAAATTAATGTAATCACTCATCTATC
>JAQFJA010000003.1:11831452-11845504 GCA_029874485.1 Naso brachycentron
GGACATTCATGCAAATATGACTCTGCAAATATAAAAATAACATTTTAATGTAATGACAACACTATGGAAAAGAAGATTAACTGCACTCTGCACAATGCATCCTTTTCTTTTTTTAATTGTCAATATGATGTAACACCTTTTATTATGAAATAATGGCACAAATCAAATACAACACACATATGTAAGTAATTAGGTCGCTTTAGCATTGCTGCATTTGGGGCCTCATTGATTGTAAAAAAAAAAAAACATTTAAAATGAATTAAAAATCAAACTTTAAATCCTAAGTACAACTAGCTGTGTGTGATTATAAAATCATTAAATAAAATACGATTTAATTACATTATATTATATTACGTTATGTATGTATAATGAGAAATAATCATAAGGAGACGGTGCTAAAAATCCTTGGTTCAAAAATAAATAAATAACATAATTAATTTGCGACTCTTACATGCCAGCCTGAATGTTGACACGTCATTACAGCTGTGGTCATTTACCAGCTTAGTAGAGGGTGTCACTGTGCATGCTGATCTGCTGTTGTAAGGATCAGTGCTTTTTGAATAAACATGTAATTAGAAACAGATTTTTGTCATTGGATCTATTGTACACCAGAATGTACCACAATATAATTTTAAATAACAATACATCAGCACGAACCATCAGACCAGACATTCTTATCATTAAGAAAACGTAAACCATATTGTTGTTGATTGATTTATGGGCCCAATCAGACAGTCGCTGTTTCACGAGGCTGGAAATAATATAAATCATATGCTAGGATCATCTTTCTGCTCACATAGTAACTGTACTGAAATGGTCTTCAGGACCTTCTGGAGCCATTTTACCAGCAACATCAACAAAATACCAAATAATGGAAGAATAATGTAATGCGGCTGCAATACACTTCCAAACACTACACTTCCAAGCACAGAGGGAGGTCTGGCAACGTGTAGCCACTCAATGCTCAATGAGGGTACTTATCTTTCTTTTTAACAGTTATACAATAGCAATTTCAATTCATTAGTGGCTAAGCACTGATAAAACTAAACTATATGTCACTAAATAGCCCTTGTATTACAATTTGTTTGTTTTGTTAGCTTGTTTGGAATTACCAAAAGTGAAGGTTGTGCTGTGTTAACAGTTCTTCTTCTTCTTTTTTCATTTTTTTAGTTTGAAATACAGAAACTCCGCATTTACTGTGACCCTGAGCAGAATAACCGAGAGACTGCGTGTGAAATACCTGGAGTTGTGAGTATAAGAGTCTGCTTGGCTCAGCGCTTGTTTTCTCTGTCCAAAAGTAACAAAGATAACTTCTCACCTGGTTCAACTACATCTGTTTCTGCTCTGAACTGCACTGCACAATTTCATCATCAGTTAACACCATACTGCACACTGCAGGGCATTTAATGATTATTACTTTATACTTCACCAGTACAGTTTCTTGCATTATTGTGCAGTCAAAGTGTGACGTCGGCCTACGCAGTTTAAGTCAAATCTGTTTAGGCATAACATAGCTTCTTGGACAAGGACCCATGGCTCAAGTTCAAACATCTTGCACTCAGTGTATATTTTCTTTATTTACTGCTCGCTCTAACTGTGTTTGTGTAGCACTGGCTCATTGTTATTTTGGCTTCAAAACTGCTAAAACCACAAAGCCAGAGCCAACTTACTATTCTTAATGTTAGGCGGTTGGATAAAGATATCAAGACCGACAAGATGAGAAGCCTAAAATTGCAAATGCTTGCCAAGTTCCACAGCTTCTCTCCTCTTTGTCTGCTTTTCAATGGTTTATTTGCAATGGAATCTAAACATCAAGTTATTAATGTGAATGGAGGATCAGATGCATTTCAACAAGGGTTTCTGCAAAATCTCACATCATCTAATTTCAAAGCAGAAAGATATCTAGCTTCCAGTGTGAGCAGTATTGGTTTACAATAAAATATAGATTGATTAGAAAAGCAGGTAAGTTTTTGTTATGATAATTGTTTATTTTACAATAATTTAAATCCAGACTCCAGGATTCAGTACTGGATTGAAAAAGTTTACATTGGATTACATTAATAGTGAAAACTGTCTAAGGTAGTATCTTCATTCACTTGCTTTGTCCAACCAACAGTCAAAAAACAGCAGATACTTAGTTTACTGTCACAGAAGATGAGGAAAACCTCCAAATATTCACTTTCAACATTTTTTTAATCAAAAAATAACTAAAAATTCTTATTTAAATTGCTGTCAGTTGACTGATTTATCAACTTATTGCTACAGCTCTGATATGTATAATTCTGTATGTGTGCTCCTTGTCTGATTTGGCTATTATCTATTAGAGCTTATGTTTGTTCTTTACAGTGCTCCAACAGTCCTGATTATGCTGAACCAACTCAAGAGCCTTGTGTTTGTCCTCCTGGACCCCCTGGACTTCCAGGAATGAAGGTCAGTTATTCAAAAATGTTCCTCTATGTATGATCTTTTCCCTTTCATCCTTTGTCTTGTGTCATTTTGTTTATTCATTAGCACTTAAAACGTACACTGCCACCCTGAAAACCATTACACAGCACAGACGCTGCTGTGAGATGTCACATACGAGAGTCTGTTCCTGGTTTTGTCAGCTTATTCTTGTCTAACTCCATAGTGTTCAAACATTTAAATATTTACTTTACTTCCGTTGAGAAATAAATAAGAGATAATATAACGGTCAACAATTTTTGTTGGTGTGTAAACTTGGGAATGACAAAAGACTAAATCATAGCTTCTGTTGGGAGAATACTTTCTGTTTTTTACATATTATCCCTAAGAAAAAGTACGCTGAATTCTTGTGTCTAAATGTGGCTCTCTGTGTTGCAAGTGATGGGCACATGAGGTTGCACTTTACAAACAGATCAAATCCAGCTACAGTCATTACAGCCTGTAAACACAGATTTCTGTGTGGGAGGTTTTAGCACTGTAATCACTTAAATACAGTTACCTTCAGAACAGTTTTTCAAATTAAGGACACACTAAAGTGTCTTTTCCCTAGTTAGGCAAATTGCCTTTGCAAATGACTGATGGTAAGTCCTGTACTTTGATGTTTGTTTGAAACAAACCAGACCTCTGCATAAGATAAACATGGCTTGGAATGGAAAATGACCAAAGTAGGAAGTAAAACCTACGTCTGTGTCTATATTGATCACAGGGCATCAACGAAATAATAGCAGCTCTGGTCATAAAAGGCTTTACACACGGAGCTCAAAGAGATATTACCTTAGCAACAGGGCTCTTTGCTCACAAAATCTACATGAGTTCGAGCATGTTTGTGTTTATAAGATCACCGCTATGTTTTTACTACATTTACTGACGGATCCAAAATGCTGGAACCATTGCTGGCATGCAGATGTTCTATATAATCCCACATGGTGCTTCAGAACATCTTAGATTAGATAAACCAGCCTGCTCAGCATGGTTTGTAGATTGATTTAATTGATTCTTCCTGCCTGAGAAAGCACATGGTTACCAGAGTGGTTTTAAAATATGTGAATTTATGCTGGGTTGAGGTTTGCTCGATCCACAAAGACTTGCTTACTTGTTCTGCACATGATTAAGTGACCTTATTGCATTTTCTTTAGGGAGAACAAGGAGACACTGGCAAACCTGGTCAGCCTGGACCTGCTGGTGCTGATGGTAAGCCTGTGAGTACTACATAGTTCAATATACAAACATAAACGCCAAAAACACTGTCAGAGCAGCAGCCACAATGAGCATCTCAGCAAATGCCAAGAACAACTTGGGTTAATGCATCCATTATGTCATTAAAACATTTCTGCTTTTTAATTCTAAGTGGTCAGGACTGCTTCAGAATGTTAAACACAGTGGCAAATATAATTATTTACTTATTTTTCCGATGGGCTAATAACAAACATCTCTGACTTTACCACTGCTGGAGCACAGTGGTGACTTTGTGTGATCAAAAGCATCCAAAAGGGAACCATATGTTGTGCAGCATCATCAAAACCTCAGGGAAAGAATCTATCCCACAGCCTCGAATCACTAAAAGAACATGCAAACAGTTGATTCGATTGTTTGACTAAATATGAGCCTCTCTTGTCTTGTTTATTTTAAGGGTATCCCCGGCACTAGAGGAAGCCCAGGGCTGCCAGGTCCACCAGGAGTAGAGGTAAATGCAATTTCATCTAGTTCACCTGTTCGTTAACTTCAGCGTTGAAAAGATCTAATGCTGATTTTCTTTGTTACGTCTGTCAGGGTCCACGTGGGCCTGATGGCTACAAAGGCGAGCAAGGGAGGCCTGGTGTTTCGGTGAGAAGGTCAAATGGCCCATATGCAGAACAATTGTTTCATTATTATGCTGCAGTATTAATGTGTGACCACTACAGTGCCAATTTTTAATAAGTCTGTTTTTTCAGGGTGAAAGGGGTTTGCCTGGATTACAAGGATCGCCTGGCAAACCAGGAGAGAAGGTGGTGATGTTAATTATTTAAATATGTTGACTGCCTCTGTGCTTGATAATGTGGTATCCAGATGTTGTGCAGTAGTCTTCATCTAACATTTAATTCAAGCAAGGAGAGTGACTGAAACTGCTGAATGCACTGACTGACAAAAGCTGAGAGAAAATGATTTCCATAGAAAAACAAGTAGTCTTTAAAAAGTACAAAACACACATCAAATTGTCAAGGTAAATCTTCTTTTTATGAGATCAAATGTAGGATTAACAGGAAATCCCTGCTAGACACATCAACTTGAAACGTTTGAACATCGTTGCATCAATCATTCTAGAAACCATATGCTATGAATATAAAGCCAGATCTCTGGGGAAGTAAAAAAAAAAAAAACACAACTTCTATGCTGTGGAACAAGAGTGCTCTGCAGAGAGAGACTGAGGGCCATCAGAGACTTTTTAAATGTGTCCATATTTCCTGAGTTTTGTACCGCCCTTTCCTTAGAAAGTTCTAACTTTATTTGCTATTTCTGGAGATGTATCTTGGTTCTGTTCTTTCCTGTTTTTTTCCCCTCTCACTTGTATCTCCACCTTGCTCCCTAAGCAAACGATCAAAGTGACATCTGAAGAAGTAAGGAAGAAAATACATGTAAATCAAGGCAACAAACATGATTCCTGATTTGTGCCACCAATGGAGAATCACAGATGACAGTTAGAGACAGTTAGAGATAAAACCATATACTTTGGTCCACATCACCTTTAAAAATAGGGCCTTATTGGCAAAGGGGGGTAAATGGATTAAAAAACATTGAATGAAACAAATCAAAACAAACACAAAGCATCAAGTAGGGCTGCAACTAACAATTATTTTCATTATCAATTAATGTGCTGATTGTTTTTTCGATTTATTTTTTCGATTAATTGATTGTTTATTCCATGAAATGTCGCTAAAAGTGAAATATGCTCAATTTCGCAGAGCCCAATGGAACATCTTCATATAGCTTCTTTTGTCCAAACAACAGCCCAAAACACAAAGACTCTCCATTTATTACCATAAATGATGCAAAAAAGCAAAGTACTCACATTTAAGAGGCTAAACCAGCAATTCTTTTGACTTTTTTATTTGAAAAAAGGCTGAAACAATTAATTGATCAACAAAATAGTTGCTGATTAATTTCCTATCATCGATTAATCAATTATTTGATTAATCGTTACAGCTCTAGCATCAAGATGTTAAGAAATCAATGCACACAGTGAGTGATGGCCTCAGCTGGAAAACTGCCTCTCCTGCTGTTCAAAGCATAGATGCAGTTGATACTAGCAGCTGTTATGACCATGTAAGAAGACAAAAGTATACAAGCAATTAAGAGAAAGCATCAGATAAAAACTGGTTGACCAGTCCAAAGAAAAGTTCAGCAAACTGACACAATAATCCACGATAAACGGAGACAGTAAAGCATTTTGTGCTCAGTTAAAAACTTCCTCAGCAGATGTGAGCAGAGGCCTGACAGTCCTACAACTTTATCCAGAACTTACTTATTGCTCCAAACAATGTCTTAGTCTTAGTTTTTTGAGGTACAGTGAGGTAATGCTCCCTCTCTAGGTTGCATCTCGTCAGTCATATCATCCCACATTGTAATCAGCGTGACCACGGGGGGCCGCTGCCAGTTGGCTTAAGTGGAAACAATTCAAGCAGTTAATGTCACTTTGAAAAATTGTCAGATGTCTGCAGACCCATGTGTGCACCTGGAGCGAATCATCCAGAACGATCTGTCTTATTACCGCAGTTTTAATCACAGGTTCAGGATGCATTGAATTAAGTTTTACAAGTGTTTGGACTGTTATCTAAGCTTTGTTTGATGAAGCCAAATGCTCTGGGTTCTCTGGGTCATATGACAAACGCAAAAACACTTTAGGAGACTGCACTGCTAAAGATTTATAGTATCTTTTTATCACATTTCTACTCATACTAACAACACAAAAGGGTCATGAGTTTTACTGATCCATCAAACAGCTCTTTTAAAATCCCATAATTAGAGATGTTATTCTAAGTAACAGCCTGAGGTATCATGAACGAGGAGATGAGGTTCTAGGAGAGGCACTGCTTGAGCTTGATTTTCCATCACCTCATGGCAAAGCTACACAGCAGCCAAATATGTTAAAAGTAAAGTTCAGAAAACCTTTGGTCGAAAGGTTCTACGAGGAGGTAAAACATGCAAAGTGCTGTAAATAAAATACATTTTCTCACACCACCTGATATTCAGAGATAGTCAGTTTCGACCCAGATTTAACTGCTATTAGCTATTATTGTTATATAAGAATATGCCAAAGTATTATTGTTCATATGAGAAAATCTTTTCTAAGGATTAAACTAATCACAGCAGTGTGGTTTCTTTCCATTCGGTCAATATTTCATTGAGAGCTATTTGGGGGGAAATGCTTTTACAATAATGTATCGCATGTTATACACACAGACAAACTGGTGGACTGATCAACACTATCACCCATGCTTCCAACATGGCTTAAAACACGTACAGCATCCCTCTTTATAGAAACAGTAAAGAGCTCAGATGCACTTAGCTTCTCTAAGATCTAGCCATGTGGCTTAGAACTATGAATTAGATTCTGTGAAAACACTCCACAGTCTTTGGTAGAGCAAAAATTCCTTCACCACAGAACAACCACAGAAGAACCAAGAGGTCTTCAACCAGCAGGGAGCCCTTTAAGGGCCGATCACACCGTGAAGAGTCGCACCAGACGCAGCTGTTCCAAAAACATCTTAGGAGTGCATCTGTACGAAAAATAGCCGGTATTAACTTCTCGTCCATGTTTCCATTATCCTATTGTTTCAGCTACTATCCCCTGCAAAAAAAAAACAAACAAACAAAAAAAAACCAAAAAACAAAAACAGAAAGGACGTGTTGAGTATTAAAGCCCACCACCTTCTTGGTTTAACTGGCTGCTTCGGCCAGAGGTGACATTGACGAGCGTAGCGACAGCATGCCTCGAGCTTATAAATTGAAATTATTTTAACGTTTTATACGTGCCCCTGAAACTGCTGGAAAAACGCAGAACACAGCAGCAAGAGAGGAGCGCTTGGCAAGCGCACTGTGGCATAAGAAAACTGGTTTTCCTGGCGACGCTTTTCCAGCGATGCTACTCAGTGTGACTGGCCCTTTAAGCTTCTCTCAAATTTGGTAGAAGTTGTCACATTAGAGTTTGAAATTTTCTTTGGATATAAAAGGATTTACATCTACCTTTCAAATTGTTCCCACACTGTAAGACCACCCATGGGTGTATTCTCATTTTCCTGGCATAGCATCTAGAGAGTAGAAACATGAAATTTCCACAACACTAAGTCAGATAATTCAAGGACACACGAAGAAATTAACTTTGTTTGTGTATTCAGAGTCTGTGATACTTGTTCTTGACCACAATCATTTATTACCTACAAAGGATCACTTTATCGCTCATATTGTGTCTACCCGGTCTTTGCAATTGATCTCCGTGGTTCATTAACACTGTAACGACATTGGCAGCATTCATTTCCAAGAAATCAGGGTTTGCAGTGGGAGACCCACAGCCAGGATTGGGGAGTGAGTCAGCTTAGACACCAGTCATTGCTCACATTACCTTTGCTAGCAGCTGTCCATGTTTAATGTTCCATGCTGCCACAGAAACTAGTCTCTCTAGCATACGCAAAGACAGATACAGCACAAACATTTACCAACTGGCCCCCATGATTGTAGCTTTACTGCCCCCGCACTTCCAGTCAGCAGCACCCTGAGCCCCTAAATCCCTTTTACCGTGGCTTGTTTGTTTTGGACTGGAATTCCACCAGCTAACAGAACTGTAGAGACAGCCACAGCTGGAGAGGTTTTTTATATGTTTCAGACCGCTGGAACATGAACACCTGTTCCTGAGACCTGTTTATTGACTGAATATTGAATTCAGAGTCTGAATAAAAGAAACTGTCCACGCTTCGACTAAAATGTCTTTCACATTTTTTTTTTTTTTTCCAAATGAAGCCACAATAAAAATGTTGTCACTCACAAAAATCCTTGAGCCAGCCAGCCATAATAATAATGTTTCTGCTGTTCAATTATTTGTTCCCTCTCGAGTTGATTAGCATGCTTTCAAATGACAGAATGCAAAATTTGAGAAAATACATGATGTAATGTCCAGTTCCAAGAGCTGTTGTTCAATTCAGAAAATGTTAAACGCAATGACGCACCACTCTCTCAAGTTTTGGCACCATTTAACAATTGCTTAATTAATGTCTAGTTTAAGGTCAGCCAGTGCATTTTAAAAATGCCAAAATGACGCAGCCAAACACGTCACTCCAGTTTTAGTCCAAAGTTACCCCAGAACTGCAAGATCCGTACTGATTAGACTTATCGAGTAGAAGATAGCTAGAGAGTCTATCAAGCGCTCTAGTTCATCATTGTACAACTTGTGCCTCCTGATCTGAGTGAAAAAGAGTTGTTTATTTTGCTAGATTCCTGTATTACAAACGTAGATTTCAAAAGTCAGATCAGTAGCAGATTCATTACTGACTGAAAGTTCAGATAAGCCAGACTAACTCAGAGCTTGGACAGTATGAATTCTCCAAGTCTAATGTAAACATCTATTCATCATCTTTTCACCCATTTTAGGGCTCAATAGGACCACAGGGAATTACAGGGTTACCAGGAAAAGTTGGTCAAGTGGTAAGGATGCAGAAAATCCCCTAAAAACAGCTCCTTCACTGATTATGATACAAGAAATTTAACAAGTTTAACTGGATTGTGTGATATTTCCAGGGTGAAAAAGGAAGCATGGGACCTCCTGGGCCACCAGGTTATCAAGGAGAACCTGTATGTATAAAACAATTCAGAATCAAATCTGGAGCACATGTGCTTCTGTAATTGTGAGTAAAGTCCCTTTCTCTCATTTCAGGGACTACCTGGAAGAGACGGGAAGGATGGGTTTCCAGGGAAACCTGGTCAAAAGGTCTGTTTGTTTTGACAGTGCAGAAGAGTATGTTACAAAGTTCATTTAGGGATTAGGAGAATAATGGAGGCATGTGGTTGGCTAAGCGTGCACATTCTCAACAGACTTTGCTTTCCCCAGAAGTTGTGTTGTTGATGTTTGGCAACCATGGGAATGTAGTTACCCAGAACTGGCATCCTCCTTGGCTTTTTCCATGTAAAAGCAAGAGACACTGGTGTGTGTGTAGGGCTCGACACAAATGAAATGCATTAATTATGGTTTTGTTTCTCTATTATATAAAGGGAGAAACTGGTGAAAGTGGTATTCCTGGACTCGATGGAAGGGAAGGCCATCCTGTGAGTCATTTACACAAACAGTACTTATTGTTCATGATTGCTTTCTTGTTTGTTGTTGCTGTTCTCTCACATTTTTACTTTGACTCCTAGAACTTGTGGATTTCTTGCGAATTGTACATAAATGAAACACAGATATGCTGTCACATTCAGTTAGAAATTTTAACTTTTTAGCAAAGCAAGCTTTTTTCCATTATGGTTTACAAAGTCTGTCTCAGACAAATTATAGCTGACATGAAATAAAACTTTTAAGTTTAGAGTAAAATAGGCAAATAGTGAACAAGAGCTGATTTTACCGATGGGCAGACTTACATGGATGATGTTCTTTACTGCAGTAAGACTGCAGCATGTTAACATAATGTCAGCAGTACAGAGTAACCCTGACAGCCAGTAAATTAGGGGTATTTCCCCTGTAGTTCATCCCAGGATAACCCTGTTATGTAACAAGCAGGCTGTAAGCCTCTGAGGCAGTGAAAGAAACTCGTCAAGGGAATGCTGTGGTTCTCTGGCAAATCTGTTTTAGGAAGAAAGTGTTTCTTAACTGGGCAGCCGACCAACTGATCATGATTAAAAGAGTCATCCAAAAGTTTGTGATGGGTCCACAAAAGATGAGTCAGTTGCTCCACAAGGCTGCGAGCCATTTTTCCCCAGCAGTGCAATAGAGTTAGCTATGTCTCCCAGGAGTCAGGATTAGCATGTAGTTCCTCGCGTTAAAGCTGGCATTTCAACGCAGGCCTCAACATAGGGGTTTCTTCATGTATAGCTTGAGTGTGAGTTTCTGTGTGGCTCCATCTATATTCTGTCTCTCTGTCTGCATGTCTAATCTTTTCATTGTGCACATATGTTACTCAAACTTCAGTCTGAAGCAACCACCAAGCATCTGCAAGCATTTATCTCAGACAAAAATAACTAAAACAAAAAAACTAAAGAAGCTCTCCAACAGGGTTTAGCTGCATTTGCTAAATTATACACTTTCAATGAAACACGTTTATACATTTGTATCTGTTTTCGTTCTTTTTCATTTACGTATCAACTATGTTATCAACTATGAACTCGAACTCCTCCACTGCACAGCAAAAGATGGAACAATGTATTATTTATTATTTTTAAGATTATTATTAGCAAGAATTTAGCCTCAAAAAGCCCCTAAAACATGTTGCTTCACTTTTCCTGTTTACAACTAGCCAACCGTAACTGTGTTAGACATTTCTTGGTCTATCATGTCAGTTCAATCAGTTGCCTTTATTGAACAACTGGCCACAATTGTTGCTAACACAATGGAGTCATTTTTTCCCACTGTAAAAGGAAGTAAAATGGAACCAGTTTTTGCTATCAGTCTAGAACCACTGCAAACAAAGGAATATGGTTTTAATGAAAACGTTATTTGAAATAAATCCAATATACTTCTAGCAGTATATAACTGTAGTGCATATTTGATACATTAGTCAGAACTGGATTAATAATCAAACAGAAACATTACAAACAGATTTATATTGTTTTTTTATAGGTTTTTTTTTTTGGCTTTTGTCCCTTTATTCTCAATAAAACAGGTCAAGAATTTGTCAGGAAATGAGGGAGGGAGAGAGAGAGTGAGAGAGGGAATGACAGGCAGCAAAGGGCTGCAGTTTGGAATCGAACCTGTTAACGTTGCAGCGAGGACACAGCCTCTGTACATGGGGCACCCGCTCTACTGACTGAGCTACCAGGGCACCTCAGATCCGCATTGCTTAAGCAAAGTCATTTCATGTTTTCTTTTTCTTGTATCCACTGATTTGAAACACTGTATCATCTGCGTCCTTGCTCCCAGGGTATGCCTGGATTGCCAGGAATTGCAGGTCTAAATGGACAAAAGGTGAGCTCCTGCATATAAGTTACAAGTTTCCAATGTAAATACAAAATAAACAGATCATTGTTTTGCATCTTTTTTTTTTGTGACCAAGGGGGAAGCTGGTTTGCCTGGATCCAGGGGCCTCCCAGGTTCAGCTGGATCACCTGTAAGTTTACAGCTGCTCATCGAACTACACTCGACGACAACAAAGTTTTATTACCAAATATGAAGAGTTGCCAAAACAGTTTTTATCTCTCCATAGGGTGACATGGGTTTACCTGGTGTACCTGGTTTAAAAGGACCAACTGGACCCAAGGTAATCTTTTGGCCCTGTTAGAAATCTCCCTTTGAGCGTCTTCAAACATGTTTTGTGATGAAAAGCTTTATTGAAGCAGGCGGATATTATGACTGCCTTTAATCTTACTAGCACACATAAAAAATGACAAAATAACTGCAGTTTTGGATAAACTGTGCACCAAATATAATGTGAATTTATCCCCCTCCACATCCTGCACACTGGTGCAAAATGCGACCCAGAAAAGTCAATACTGCATATCACTCACTTCACCCGCCAACAAGCTGCTGGCCAAGCATGATTTGAGTCCAAGCAAAGTGTTGTGCAGTTTAACGGCAGCTAACAAATCCTGTGGATCAGAGTGATGTGATGTTAAATGACGATACGTTTTAATGCTCCATGTCATCCAGCATATAGAAAATGCACTGCAGTGCACAGTGTCATTAGTTCAGATAAGGTTAAATCTTTGAAGCTTTCTAACCACTGATTAGATTTAAATTCACAGAGAGTTGCTTGGGTCAGCAGCATAGCATGTTAGGTTTGGTCACTGTTTTTCTAAAATGTACTTAAGCACAAGTAACAATCTCTTGGCCACACTGGCGGTGCTAAATTAAGCAATGATCCGGCTCTATTGCTTTCGTCAGTGGAATTTTAGTGGAAATGAAAGCAGTCTGGTCTGGACACTCTGTCTCCTAATCACTTTTCATTAGTCAATCAGCTTTTAACAAGCCAATGCATATTGGTAAATGGCACACAAGTGAAAAGCTAGTTTATAGACAGGCAGGCAATACTCTGATTTAATGGCTAAGGTTCAGACAGCAATTACTGAGGCTTGTTCAACTGGAAAAGAAAGCATATGACTAGACACAATTAAATGTTAAGCCGAAAAAGCTGCGGTCCGGTCAGGGACATGATCTGGTTGGATGTCATTTCACTGTATGTTTTCTGTCACACATGTCTTGTTTTATTTCTTAATCAAGGGAAATAAAGGTGAAGTTGGAAGTCCAGGTATACAAGGAACACCAGGGCCTGCAGTAAGTCTTGATTTAAATAATCTAACACTAACCAGATGGCTTTATGTCTGATTTACTGTGCTGTTTTTATCCACAGGATGAGTATTTTTGGAGGTTTTACATTTTACAGCACATAAAATGTGTTCTTGATTTTAATGATTGGTGTTAAACTAAATGCTATTAAAGGGGAGTGCAGGGGAACCAGGGAACGCAGGTCAGCCGGGGCACCCAGGCATGCCAGGCTTGAAAGGCAGCAAGGTATTTGCACTATACTGTTTTTTGACATTGCCATCTACCGCTTTCACCTAGCTGAAACCTTTAAAGATATGATTTATAACAAAGGAAATTCAGATTTTTCCTTGTTTCCTTGTCAGAGTTGATAAGTTCACCATTGTAAAAGAATTACATCACAGTCAGTTCTGTTTTGGCCAAAATTTATGCAGCTTTTCTCAGCAATTTCATTACCATGTGTTATTTTTTGACATTTGTACAAAAGATGCTTAAGTAAACCAGATGTGAGAGGTCGTCACTGTGTGAAGTTTAAGGATCTGTTCTGGCAAAATGTTTTTTTCTGTAAATCATTTGGAATGTGTGTTTATTTTCCTGCCACAGAACTACAAATTTATAGCCTTAATCCATGTATTTATTTTTATCAGGGACAAAGAGGAAATCCAGGGGAAAAAGGAGAGACGGTAAGATTTCCGACAAAGTGAAGCTGCCATCAGCGCTTACATAATAACAAGAGAAGATCATGAGAGGCTGAGGGCAAAACACTGGCCTAAAATAAACATATGTGTAACCTATCACCACTGGATGATTAATTTAGATGGACTCCTCCAAAAAGAGTCACTCCCATTGATCTGTCTGATTAAAATTAGTGTGGAACTCATCCAATGATTGTTGACTACAGGTAGACTATTAGAGGTATACCACTATTATTGGAGGGAGATATTGTCCTCAATTCATTTAAACACAGAAATCAATATATTTCAAAAACTGAAGTGAAAATAAAGCTCAATTTATCACACTGATGAAGGGTTTGGAAAAAAAAGTGTGATATTTGCTGTCTACTGACTTCCAACATGTTCATCTCTACTATGCTGAACTGGATCAATTTTATGTCATGAAAACAAAATCAATGTGGAATATAACAAGGGAGTATAATC
>JAQFJA010000003.1:11845604-11859798 GCA_029874485.1 Naso brachycentron
ACACATTATAATCATCTTGTTTGGATAAGCTGATTTAACCTGCATTACCCCTGTATCCACAGCATGGTCACAAGCAGTAAAGAATGGTACTTGACACAATAATTTTATGTGCTGTTCAGAAGTAAATGCTGGGCAAGATAGCCTGACAATTACATTGTAATATTTTTAGGCTATATCTCCATACGCAAAATATACATGTATATTGACATTTTTAAATCTCCTCAAAGTATTTCATTAATGCTAGACATGGGAGACGGAATCAAACATTACAAATATTTTGACCAAATTCCCTCTTTAATGTGACAAAATTGTAGTGATGACTTCTGGTACTTTCAAAAAATACTAACGCAATTCCATTTTCGATCAATAGTTGTTGGTAATGTAGATATAGTGACTCAGTGGGTAAAGGGAAGTCTTCAAACAGGTAGAACTTTCTGATAAGTTAAGAAAATTACATCACTTTACTGCAATGCAGCCTTAAAATCAGGAAAGCAATATTTATTTGACATCATGCCATAACTATATCCAATCTTTAAGACAATATGTAGTCTCATATCTCAACAGGATATAATATCTTTATATTGCCCAGCCCTATGTGAAGTTAATCTAATGATTTTCTCCCCAGGGAATGAGCGGCGAAAAAGGAGATCATGGTTGGCCAGGGGAACGTGTGAGTGTTTTTGATCAGCTTTGTTGTATGATAACGGCTCTTTTAATGTTATGCAAATTAACTCAAACCTACAAATTCAATCTAACCTCAGAC
The DNA here is from genome assembly GCA_029874485.1 of Naso brachycentron. Classification (NCBI taxonomy): domain Eukaryota; kingdom Metazoa; phylum Chordata; class Actinopteri; order Acanthuriformes; family Acanthuridae; genus Naso; species Naso brachycentron. The sequence continues at coordinate 11,846,368 of JAQFJA010000003.1, forward strand.
CAGTAATGGTCCATGTGTATTTGTCACATGGCAAGATGGCGCCACCAAGTGGCCATTTAGTAGGCAGTTAAAATCTTCCCTTTCAACTCCTGAGCCTTCAGGCTTGGCAGCAAATTGATTTTTTTCTTTTTTAAAAAGTCCATGCTGCAATTTGTATCTATTATCTAACAATAAAGACATACAGACATATGATCCAATAAGAACAATCCTTATATTAAAACTTGTTAAGTTCTTGAAGGCCTAATTGACAAAGGTACAACTTAAATAAGGACAGTTCCTCACAGAAGCAGGTGCAACTGAAACTGAATCTAAATTGCATTAGCACAGATCTGTGACACTGCAAAATATGACACAATACAGCCTACAGGTGGAGCTACAACAGCATGAGTCTTACAAACACATCCAATTTTCATATATATCAAACCCTAATATTTCCCAAATTTAAGCGTTTTTTTTTTTTTAAAGCAGTATGATCGTCTCTCACTGTTCATTCTGATGCAGATCTAAAGCCTGATTGTGATGTATGTACAGCTTTGTTGGAGATATGGCCTGTTTGAAAACTTTCTAATTTCATGACTTATCCTGACTTTTATTGACAGGGCTCTGCCGGTCCAATTGGACTGAAAGGAGAGGTAGGTTTAGCTGAATGTATTACCTCTATCCAGGATTAATTGTTGTGTGTGTAGCTAACACTGGGCTGGTATTTTTGCCAGAAAGGGACAACAGGGGACCCCGGGCAGAGAGGTCAGGAAGGTCATGTGGGACGGCCTGGGCTGCCGGGTCGGTCAGGCCCACTTGGCCCTCGAGGGCTGACAGGAGACACAGGACTACCTGGCCCACCTGGACCTGAAGGAAGATCTGTACGTGCCGTACACGTTCTACAAACAACTTTACTGTTGATAATCGTCTTTAGTATAATGTTATATCTTATACTGACTAACATAATGGAGTAAATGGTCACTGAAAATCCAAATGATCCAATACTTTTTATTTCAGGGAGCTGACATTTCAGACAATCACATTCGGCAAATCTGCAGAGAGATGCTTCAGTGTGAGTATCATTATAGAGTGATGATGTGTTTCTGTGTGTTTCCAACACAAATGTGAAACCTTTTCATTCCCAATTATCCTAGCGGAGCTGCCATTATTGTTAATACGCAGCCAACGGAGTAGCTGTACCAGATGTCAAAGCCGACCTGGATCTCCTGGTCCCCCAGGTCCAATTGGGCCCCAGGGACTTAGGGGTCTTCCTGGACTTAGTGGCTCCACAGGACCACCAGGCCTCCCTGGTCGACCAGGGCACCGTGGTATTGATGGGCAGAAAGGTATAAGCAGGGCCAAAGTCAACTGTATTTTGTTATTTAAGCTGCTCTGCAGGATGCTAAAACTAGTACACTTATGTCTGCAGGAGAACCAGGTGTCAGCGGTGAGAAGGGGAGCCCTGGTCGAACAGTCACCGGGGACCAAGGGCCACCTGGTCCTCAAGGTAAATATTTTGACTAACTATTCGGTTCAATAATCATTCCCGTTCACAGAAAGCCATATGGATACTGATTTTTCAGGGGCAAATTAAAAACATGTTTGATGCTTGTTACATGTGTGTACTAATTTTTTTTTTTTTTGAGTGATCATGGCTGAGTATTTTTGTCGTCACAGGTCCAATGGGTCCCCATGGGTACGGTAAGCCAGGTTCCCCAGGTAAGCCTGGGCCCCCTGGTCTAAACGGAGCAGAGGGCAGAAGTGGTAGTCCTGGCATCCCTGGTCAGCCTGGGGTGTGTGATCCATCCATGTGCTACGGTAGCATGATGAGACGGAATCCTTACAGCAAAGGGCCAAACTATTGACGTAAAGCTGTGTCACTACAGGCACTAGTATGGAGCTGATGTGGAACAAACAGTCATTCTCAGGAAGATCTCATCTTTACAGATTCTCTCTGTCATGGAAACAAAACGGACCTCTCCTCACACCCTTTATATGTTGTCAGACAGTCAACAGAACTAGATCCTATCATAATTTCTGTGTTGGTATTTTGTATTACTATGCAAATGTCTTAGAGCGTGCTTTGAGGTTTTGATGGTGTTAAAAGAAAATTTAATTGGCTCCATTTAATGCCTCTCATCTGAGCACCTGGAACTCATGTAAGACTACATGTATGTCTGGTTCTCCCTGGCCAGTTTGGCTGGTACTCTTTCCTTTACTGCCCCCTAGTGTTGCTTTGTTGCATGTTGCTCTCTTATTTTTCTCTGCGCATTGGTTTGGTGCTAGCTGTTCTGTTAAAGAAAAACATAAATTCCATGTTCAGTCAATTATTTCACCATAAATAGCGTCTGAAATTGGCATGTTTCTGCACAAGACTGTGAGTTTAATATCCTGTAGCTGATAATGAGCTGCTGTGAGCCCGTGTTCCCGAAGCCTTCAGTTTGACTGTCAAGTACTTAACTCTTTATGAAAACCTTTTACAAAAGCTAATGTTGTGTATCATCCAAGATAAATGTCAACTTTCCATTATTGCCCATTCATTCTCATGTCATTTTATTCCAATTAGGAGGTAAAATGTTTCACCATCTAAGAACATGCTGACATTTGAGTTTGAGAGTTTATGTCATTTTAGTTCCTGGGGCTTACCTTTTATTACTGTAGCAGGTATTTTATTGTTATTTATAAAAGAGTCATGACTGTATTTCAGCAGTGACATGTCGTACGCAACTTTGGTAATTTGATTATTTTGTGTTAAGGTGACTTTTGTATGAATCTATCTTTTTTAAACTATAATTAAAATTTTAAATTTGTGGACTTAGTTTGTTTTGTCATTTGAGCTTTTTAAATTTCAGGTTTGTTTGAGGACTCCATCACATCTTTTTCCTGGAATGTTTTTCACTTTTGTGATGTGGTGTTTGCTATGTAGCATCAGGAAGGAATTGAAATGGCCATGGAAACAAAAAAATCGTCACTTGGGTCTTCCTCTAAGCATGCGGCATTAGGAAACTTGGCTACAAGTGCAGATCGCGCTGGAAAGGTTGTGTGTGTGTGTTTGCGTAAGAGGATTCTTATATCTTCAGAGATAATAAAGTGTTGTGGCTTTGTACACTAGATGGCGCAATATGGTAACGTCCCAGCAAGTCCTGAAGATACTTTACCTAAGAAGGAGCTTCCTTTTTTCAGTTTGGACTGCAGCCACCCATCACATGGAAACTTCTGACTGTTTATGTTTTTCATTATCCCTGCATACTTAGTGCAACATCATGTTTTCTTAACGCTCCTCTGAGAGCAAAGCTTTCTGTTCTAAAGCTCCTAGCTTTAAATTAACTTGTCTATACTGAAAGTCAGCTTCTATAATCATGAAAATGAATTCATTGTGGATTATGCAGACCGGCAGTCTGTGGCTCTTTAAAATGAATCTTCTTGGGGTTTTTTTTTGGTTCCCCTCTGTTCCTATGTCGGAATGGTCAACTGCAGTATCATTTAACATGCAGCATACCACAAGCCTGTTCGCTTGTTTGTTTGTTTGTATATTTAATAAAATATATATTTTTACAGCATATCAATAGATCTTGTTTAAGCCCTTACAGTATAAAAAAAACAAGATCCTCGTTCTTGGTGCTGAATGCAGCTGGAGCCCTCTCAAATAAACACGCAGACTTCAATAACTTGAGGTGATTAAAAGGCTCTGTCATTATTCTTTCACTCGTTAAGATGGGCTCTCGGATTTCAAGTGTCTCCTTTTACACTCCAGAGCCGCCACATTCATCATGGGACCTGGCTGAAGTTTTATTGCGGCCGCTAGAGGTGGATGCAAAAACAAAAGTTGAGAGTGGGATGGGCTCAGAGGGCAACTGGCCCCAGTACACTCTCAAGGGGGGGTGGGGGGGAGTTAAATGCGAGCCGGGGCACGAGTCGAGCTGATCTCTGTTCATTTTTGACACAGTTCAACACATTTCATCCACTGGAAACTTGGGGTTATCCCCCGACGTTCTGGGCGTACCTACGCGTTTCGGCATCACAGAGGAGCAAGGTGAGGGACGGGGTCACATCTCCATAAATACTTGGTGTGTGCAGACACTCTGGATGGACCCCGGAGGAGTAAATACTGAAGGAACCTCGCGCACAAGAGAGGAGCGACGACTTTTCTGCGAGCTGATACCTCATTTGTAGAAGGGCTGCAAAACATCTTCTCAGTTTGGCTGCCACCGTGAAAGTTATGGTGCCTCTCAATATGAAAAGTCTATGATTCCGCGCTGGCAGAGATATAAATTATTTTATTCTTTCACATAGTGCGATGTAGTTCAACTTCACACCCCAGAGTGAACTATTTGTCAAGATGACAGCTCTTACACCTTTAAACCGTGCTGTGCTTGGACTCGCGTGGAGCTGCTTGAGTTTTCTGTCCTGCACGCATTGCGGGTTAAGTGACAACCATGTGCACTCCAGTTTTATTTACAGGAGGTTGCGCAATCACGAACGCAGGGAGATCCAGAGGGAGATCCTCTCCATCCTCGGCTTGCCTCACCGTCCGAGGCCCTTCTCCCCCGGGAAGCAGGCGTCCTCAGCGCCGTTGTTCATGCTCGACCTGTACAACGCCATGGCCGTGGAGGAGGAGGAAGAGGAGGAGAAGAGGATGCACCAGGGCGCAGGGAAGGGCGTCAATGCCAAGGCTCAAGGGCACTCCAGGAAAGCTTACTACAGCCCCCAGCATGCCGGGTACACCCGCGTGGCGCAGCCTTACCGCGCGGCCCCTCTGTTGGGTCACAGCCCCGCGCTCACCTCAGCTCACGACACCAACTTTCTCAACGATGCCGACATGGTCATGAGCTTTGTCAATTTAGGTAAGTTGTCCTAAAGCGGCTAAATTTCTCACCAAGTCTCGTAAATTAAACTGAAAATCGTAACTTAGATGCAAAAGATGCCAGTTTTCAATATTATTCGTAAATTTAGCGCGTAATAGTTGACTAAACCAGTTCTCAAGGTTTTCAAAAGTCTCCAGCTTGTGTTTCCCTTCATCTTTATTCCCTCCACCTACAAGAAATTCATAACATAAGGGTTTTACCTGGATCTGTGTGATTGATTAAAAGACTAATATTTAGGTGCAGTTGTCTAAACAATCCACTGCAGACATGGAACAAAAAAAAGCAGCATGAAATACATGAGGCCTCCTCTTAACTAATCTTTCTCTTGGCCTGTCTGTTGCTATCAGCACATGCAGTTAATTACTTTTCTCAAAATAATCTGACACGTGTCGATTTTGTTAAAACACTGAGAGCAATGTTGTCCTGAAAAAGTTTGGATTATCATCAAAGTTACATTTTATGGTAATTGATTTTCTCTCCCGCAGTATCATTAATATTCCGTTTTTATGATTTTCTGCATGAACACGTGAGAACATTTTCAAGTATCGGTGATTATCAGTTACTTGCGCTTGTGTGAAGTATTCTGTACTTCGCAGAATGAAGCCCAACATTTTGACCCTTTCAATTTGTGCTGCGTTCTGTTAAAAAAAAGTAGCTGATCTGTATGATTGTGTTCGTTCAGTAGCCATGACACTTAACCCAGCAGTTCAGAGCAACTTATCAGATGACTGTCTGACCTTGAGAAAATTGGTCTAAATTATTTCCTGTTGTTAAAAGGGAAGTGATATTGACTGATGCCTGTGTATCTCGAGTTTCTGTCACTAACAGAAAGCAGAAGTTCAATTCTCTATCTGTTATTTGTGGCAATTCTTGTCCCTTAATGAGAGATTAAATATGACATGCTATAGGAAAAGTTACTCAAAAATTTAAATATGATGCATTAATGAATTTTAAAGGAATGACTGAAAATCACCGTAAATAAATTTGACGTAATGTTGAATTTTATTTTCTCAAACACAAAACATGTAAAAGTGTATTTGTGTGAAGTTGCCTGGAAGTATAATCCCTCACCTTGGCCTGGGCCCATCTGTTTCCACTTACCACTATAGCAGGGCATGTACACTGTCAGCCTTGAAAGCTCCGCTCTCGTTCTGGGGACTGTCAGTGAAGTGTTCAATGGGGCTCTGTCTTTATTACAGTATACTTAAATATAGCTACTGACCTCAACTGTTTAAGAAACGTCTATGTGGCGTTTTGTGCCGTTTAGAATGGTTACTGTAACCACTTAAACTTTTCAGTGTATAAATAAGAACTCAGCTATTGAATATCCAAACACATAAAATTAAATACTAGGGGATGTAACAATGAAAAGCCGCAGGCGTTATATTATCTGTTAGAACAAACATGCCACTAACAGTTGGACTGAATCAATTATTGTTTAATCTTTAGCTATTTGAAAATTAAATGCTCTCAGTGGCACTCCTGCTTCAGATTACTGCCAGTGGCTAAAATAATGGAACACACTCAGTGGGTAAAAGTCAAGCCTGACCTCTGACCTGTTTGTGCTAAGTAACCGCAGGCCCTCTGTCTTGATAAAATATCAGGGAAATGCACTGCGTGGTATCACCGCGGATGTTAGCAAATCCTCTGACTTCAGCCACATGCCTCTTTTCTGCTACCGGGCAGGGATGTGAAACAGTCACTTTTTAGAAGCAGCAAAGTAACTTTTGTCAGCATGTTCATAATGTTGATTCACTGAGGTTCTCTGATGCTGTTTTTAAAGTCATGGCTTTGAGGGGCTTTATTTATCTACAAAAATAGTTACGGTATAGAAAATCAAGCAGTATTTATCTTTAATTTTTTCCATGTAGAAAAAATACAAAATAATCATTCAAGTTACATGTTTTTAAATATTTTTAAAAAGATATCTTAAGTTACTCATAATAGTTTGAAAGGTTAGGGGTCATTAAACACCCTCATTGTGTAAAACCTACAGGAGGTCAGTATGAGGTCAGAAATGAGGTCAGAGGAGACGCTCACATGACGTTGAAGAATCCTGTCTGGTCTTTTCTCTCACTTGAGGAGCAGAAGAAAGTGTCTTTAATTGAAATCAGCCTGTTTTTCTTAACTGACAGCCCATTCATCATGGCCAGAGAATGCAGTTAGGCACACAGTAGAGGGCCTGTCTGGGAACTGCTACCTGTATTCAGTTGACTGATTTAATGAACTGGAAAGTGCTTTTGTTGGTAGTCAAAATGTTTGGATTGGACCTGGAATGTAAAAGAAGATGTGATAAATTACCCTTTTTCTGTGCCTTAATGCTGCAATATTTTCTCTTTTGAGCTGCATACACAGAGGTTCAGGAGGTGAAGTCATAATTTTTGATCAGCTTTGCTGCCAGTGAAAAGGAAAGTCATCGTAAAATATTTTTCTTTCCCAGTCGAGAAAGATAAAGATTTTTCTCACCAACGAAGACACTACAAGGAGTTCCGTTTTGATCTAACTCAGATCCCGGACGGAGAGGCGGTGACTGCTGCAGAGTTTCGGATCTATAAGGACCGTAGTCATTCCCGCTACGACAACATCACTCTGAAGGTTTCCATACATCAAGTCATCAAGGAATATCAAAACAAGTAAGTGCCCAATCAGCCAAAACCAAACATGGTAACTACGTACATTTAATCGAGTGATGCACTTACTAAGTACAACTTCAAGAAACTATTTTTTAAGTCAGTACATTTATCTGACAGATTTACTTACTGGCTGCATTTTAAATTAAGATTTTAAGCAATGAACACCTAAAAAAAAAAGGACACACTGTTACGAGAATAAACTACCAGAAATATAGAGAGTTAAAATAAGATTTACGTCAACCAGTGAAAACATTAAAGTCATTTTAGTCCGGTAACACTTAAGAACCATTCTGCCATCCGATGAGTACTTTTACTTTCAATACATAAGGTACATTTTGCGGGTAATACCTTTGTAATTCTACTAGGCGAAATTCTAAACGCTTTAATGGAGTTAATTTAAAGTATGAAATGGCTCATATGAGGGGTGTTGATGATAACCTGTATTGACAATAACCGTGATATTTTAAAATTAAATACTGATAGCGTGTCAATAATACACGTGATAATACTGTGTAAATAAAAGAGGTCCTCTTAAAAATTTTGTTTCATTCCATTCTTTCTTTGACACAGTAAGTGTCTGTAATGCATCTAAATACTGTCTGCCACTCTCTCAACCTCCATATACTCATAGTTTGAGTTCAATTTATTTGCCAAAATAAAACAAAACACACAAAACAAAGTAAAAAAATTTTTAACTGTTAGTATAGATATCAGGTTAATATGTTTACAATTAAAAATAGCAGGACCTGCATCAAGCCTGTTCTCAGTTATTTAAAAGCTGTGAAACACAAAGCAAAGAGCAAACATCCTCCTGTTTGCAACTGATGGAAGAAAACAAAAGCAGCTGTTGCTGCTCTGCAACAAAGATAAAAACTAATCAAATGTGTTGCATTTTGATGCCAGGCAGTTATCTTAATGCACAGTTAAATGGTCCAACAGCCATTTTGCACAGTTAAAACTTTCCACTCGCACAGAACGCCCTTCTATCTCCAACTCTGCTCTTCTTCATTCGCACCATGTCTGCCTTACAAATATAGTTCTCGGATAAAGAGAACTCCATTAGCAAGTTGGCCACTTACAAATTTGGAAGGTCCGTCAGTTATCACTCGTCTTGTGTTGCCTGCCAAGCTGGCCGTGTCCCAGATGAAACCATGAGGGCCCATGCAAAGGGGGGAGGGGGCTCCCTCGGGTGCTCCCATGGTCACTGTTATGCCCACCACCTGCCTGTCTTAACAATATCCCGGAAGTTTAAACCATGACATAGCTGAATACACAAGGGTGTACTTAAAAGTGGGCCCACATTTGCTTGCCAAAAATGTGTGTGGGTGATTGAAGGGGAGATATGGCCCTCCTGGGCTTTGAAAAGGTCCAAGTCAATGGACTCTGCCATCTTAAAGGGGAAGACTGCTCCGTTTAAGTTTTCACGCACGGTTTCATGGGGAATAGTGTGTCAGTGTTCACAAAGAGGAACAATTCTTTCCCAGTGTGAGAAATCTGAAGAGAATATTGAAACACGTGATTTTAAAATAATCAGTTTGCTCAAGCTTTTTCCAAAATCAGAAGCTGAAATGAATTCATAACATATAAGTGCTATTAGTTTTAAAGTCATGCTATTTCATAAGCCATTTAGTATTTTTCTTTAACATACCATATAGAATGATAATACTGTATACTGCCACTCGCTTTTAGTTGATTATTTGCATTGTACACCAGCTTAAGAAAGATTAACTTCTGGTTTAAGTAGCAAATTAGAACAACTTTGTTTGTGTATATCAAAGTGTTTAAGATAGTGACTGATATACAGTAACACCAATGCACCCAGTTTAAGGTCAGCCAGGGACTTCGGTTGCCATCTCTCCCTCAATTCCTGTCAGTATTTGTGTAATTGTTTTTTAAGGATTATATAAAGGATGCCGTCAATTATAAATCAATAACTATTACTCACAACAAGTTTAGTTAAGCTTGCCACAGAAGTTTGTAGTGCAAGTGTGACATGGTGTTCGGGCATACATCATTCTATCAATTTCATTATTGACATTATTTTCCTGCTGCCCTGACTGTTTTTTTATTTATGAATAGTAGGATGATGGAAGCTGCGATTACAAGCTCACAGTGCTGCTCAGCACAGGGGCAGCAGTCACAGCAAATTCACACTGTGAACGTGTGTGTGAATGGGTGAATGCCGACTTGTGTTGTAAAGCGCTTTGAGTAGTCGAAAAGATTAGAAAAGCGTTATATAAATACAGTCCGTTTACAGTCCATTTACTTATTACATGATGAGAGCAAGCAGTGTTTACCGACAAGAAAATCACATCAAATGAGGGTTTGGTGTCAAAGTGAAAAGAAAAAAAGCATGAAAATCACAATGTTAGTGCAGAATCACCTAAAAATAAGAATAATTGTGTTTTCGTTACCTTAGAATGAGATCTTTAATATCTGCAAGGAGAGTGAATCCATCATGTTCCACCGCCATGTTTCCACTGCAGCCCACAACAGGCAAACCAAACGCTGGCTCTAAAAAGTGCCAGTTTCATGGCCACTGCAGGTTGTCCTAAACGCTTGAAAGCTCAGAATGAGAGGATGAATATACAGTGTGCAAACTCACCTCTGGATGCTACTAAATCCCACACACTGGACCTTTAAATGCAAATACAACACTCATCATGAGCCAGTATTTTCTCTTGTAAAATGTCTGGTACATTTGTTTATCGGTATCACGGCACTGACCTTGAGATGTCGATGTTTAAGGTCCCACAAATTCAGTTTACATTCATTCCTTCACACCTAAACACATTGTGTATATGGTTGAGATGCGGTAACATGAAAGCATTTTCTGTCTTTAAAAAACATTTGCAGAGCCATGTCTGCTGGTAGCAGGTGTCCTTATCACTGCCTTAACTGGCACATTTCAACATTTTTTGGTACTTTACCGACGCGAACTGTCGGTTAGGGAAACCATCGTTCTTGTGTACTTGAACGAAACAAGATACTGACAAAATGAGAACCTCTAAAAAAATATTACCTCATATCTTTACAGCATTAGTGGTCAAAAACTCCACAGGGTACCTTTAGAGTCAGAAAACTATGCATCAGCCTGACCTCCTTTTGCTCCAGTGTATCAGTGTTGCAGTACATCTTGTACTGGTGCTAAACTTCACTACTGAACATAAATTTTTGAAAAGGAGAATGGTGGCATATGAAAATAATTTTCAGGAGGAAGACTTGTCCGAAAGGAGAAGTTTCATTTATGTCACTTTAACTCATTCTCTGTGGACCAGTACATCCAGTTATCACAGATGAAGGGCCGATTAAATATTTTCCTCTCGGATTTGGCTATGGGAAAAGAGGAAGTTCAGCAGTAAGTCAGTCATGAGGATTAACCTCACGTGGAGTTCCATGTAAGTTGGAGTTTTATAACACACATAATAAACACAGGAAAAATTGCAACTATTGGGGCAACATGGAAAATTTTCGTTCCTCTCACCAGCATCATGTAACCACAAAAACTGAACAGGCGCTACCTTATATGACCTGCCACTTGAAAGGAATCCAAAGCAAATTGCAAAGCTGGGCTTTTTCAACTTAGGGTTGATTGATGCCTTATGTCAGTCTCATGCTGAAAAGGGCTGATAAACAGGATCCATAACTCCTGATATGTTTTGCCAATCAAATAGCTGAAATCTTGGCACACGTTACCACAAAACCCTACTGTTTGTTACAAGGCACAGCTTCTTCAACAACAGCAGCCGCTGCTTTCTATTTTATCTCAAACACAATGTTACAATGACTTTAACTCATCAAATCACCAGTTTTCAATCCTCAAGGTTTTTTAAGAAAGGTTTTTTTCTGCTAAAGTTTCAACTGAAACATCCATTTGTGATCAGTCAGTGATGGGTCACTTATTTGTTCCAGCCTAACTGGTTAAGACTTCTTGGATTCAGTCAAAGACGCATGTGGTTTCTTTTTTGTGTCCCATTTAAGCTATGCAGCATTACGGAAAACAAATCGTTTTTTATTTGTTTTAGAGCTGAACACACGGCTGCACCAAGGTTTTGTAATTTGTTTGTAACGCAGCAGTAAAATGAACACATTCATTTCACCATCTGTTTGAGCGGCTCCACTTTGAAACGCAGGGGTAGTAATCATTAAAACTAACAAAACCCACAGAGAATCAAATTAACATAAATTTTACTGGATTTTGTGATAAAATAATCACTGTATGTTTTTGCTGTGTAATAGCAGTTGCTGCTGGCGCCTATGCTTTGGCTGTTAAAGTGTGCATCACTTTAACTGCGGTATGTTCAATGCAGATGTTTGTTTCACTGTATTTTTTCGTACCTTCAGGGATGCAGAGACCTTCTTGCTCGACTCCAAACTGGTCCAAGCGTCCGACGGGGGCTGGCTAGTATTTGACATAACAGCCACCAGTAACCACTGGGTGATGAACCCCCAGCAGAACTTGGGCCTGCAGCTCTGTGTGGAAACTGTAGATGGCAAGTGAAGTTTTCAGTTTTCTCTCTATGAATTTGACATTTGTTCCCCAGATTTGACTCAGACTCTTGGACTCTAGAAAAGGCCAGGAAGTTCATCTTTAGAGACAATCCACAATGTCCGCATTTGATAAATTGCTAACATTTTCATTGACTTCAAGACTAATGTGACTTTTATAAAAGATCATTTGTGTATTGTCATTATTCACAATACATGGTCATAAACCAACAAAAAAGAAAAATGACCTGATCCTGGATTTGTAAAAGTGATAGAATTCGCTTTGCACAGTAATAAAACAATAAAATATCCCATTTTGATTTAGTTTTATTTTGCTTTTTCTTTCTTCTTTTTCTTTTTTTTTTTTTTAACCTTCTGTGAAGGACGAAGTATCAACATAAAATCTGCTGGAATCATTGGGAGGAACGGGCCTCAGTCCAAACAGCCATTCCTGGTCGCTTTCTTCAAGGCCAGTGGGGTGTTGCTTCGCTCTGTCAGAGCTGCGGGCGGGAAAAAAAAGAACCACAATCGCAATAAATCTTCTAATCAACAAGAATCATCTAGGGCACCAAAACCTGGAGGTAGGTACACTTTAATGATGTAGTTAAGTGCTACAAAAGTTATAGAAAATGCTCTTGTAAAAATTTCCTGTTTTAAACAGTTCTCATGGCCATTTGATTATGGATTTGATCTTTTATATAAGATGCATCTAAATGCACCGTGAGCCTGTGTGTGGGGAAACTCCAACACACGCAGAGAGACAGCAGAGGACAGAAGCAGCGAGTCTGTTAATGACACCAAAACACGGCAGAGGCTCTCAGCATAGTTTGTATTTACAGTCGGTACAGCTCGTGCAATGGCCACTGATCTCTGAATTAGATACATGGTTCAGCCTTCGACCCAACATTTGGCAAATTAAAAAACCTGGTTTTCTTCAGTCAGGTCTCTCTGCAATCACTGGCCAGACTGACACAAAATTAAGAAGTCACTTAAACATTACTTCAAATCTATAATTAATTTTTAATATAAGACTATGTCGCCTTTTCCTTCCACTTCTAAAGGGCTCTGTTGTCAAGATGTCGATGTGTTTACATCATCGGTTCCAAAATTTGTATGCAAGAACCGTGTGTAAAGTGTGTGTATGACAGTAAAATTGATCATCAAAAGACAAGCCTTTGGATTTTATGACCTTATTCATTCCTCTCCCCTCGTGCCAACCTCACAACAAAGAGACTTAATATGGTAATCATTAAGATGCTGTATGTTTGTCTTTACGTTATTATTGTAGGATGTGATCAATGTGGCAGCCTTGAGGAGACAACTGCAGGAATTTAGACTTTCAATTTTAACCTTATAGCTTCCAGAGCAAAGTGCCATTTTGTTTGATCTTACAGAGCAGCGTTTTCTTCAAAAATGCTACTTCGGAAATAAGAAATCAACAGATTTTTAGAAACATCTTTTTCATT
>JAQFJA010000003.1:11989385-12002570 GCA_029874485.1 Naso brachycentron
AAACCTTTTCTGACACAACAAACTCGACTGAAAAAATTGAGGTTTTCTTTTTTTTCTGAATTGCAGTATACTGCACAAGTGTTCATGTTACCCTGTTAATCCTCTGCACATATCAAGTGCAAACAGCATTGATTTGTCCGCCCTAGTGCACAGAGAAAAGAAATGCCTCTTGAAATAAAGCACTGCATTTGGATTTTATTGAAAAAGTGAACACTGAACAAAGAACTCTTACTGTGGGAATGGAAAAGCTGTGAAATATACAAGGCAGGTAATGACATTTATAGCTTGCAAATCCGAGTCTTTGAAAGCAAGATTATGCATTCTTCCGGCTGGATGTCTGTTCTCTTTTCCTTCTCATAAAGCTGTCTATTGTCATGAGTCTAAATTTAGCTCCTAAAGTGGGTGTGTGAACACATGAGGCAGAGTTCAGCCTGTCTCAGGACTCTGCAGGACTTGGACTCCCTGCTGTGCACTCTGTTTGGTCATGTACAGGCTAAAAAAAATTTTACAGGCTTCACATTGTCAGAGGCAGAGACACTATTTATGAGCTCAGGCATAGCTTACAGTAAAGTGATGTGAAGCAGAGGTAGCCAGCGGCATTCATTGTTTAACTAACTGTATTCAACAAGTATTTAGAGAGCAGTCTGTTTATCCCATGCTTTTTAGTCTCTGTTCAATGAGTGGCACAGGCAAAACTGTGTTTTTACTAATAAAAATAAAGTCTCTAAGCTCTCCATTACATAGATTATTTAGATGACATTAATATCAAGAAATACTATTAGCAGCAATTAAATTTGACATACAAAAAATTTTGCACTGTCAGTGAAAATACATTCCAGCTGTTTGTTTTACACTAATTCTGCCTTGTAACATGACTGGAAATGCTTCGGTATCAAAGAAAATGAAGAGCTGGGTTAGAACAGTCCGTGTCTCTTCATGTATGTACCCCGGCACTGTGGTCAAGGTGGGTAGAAAGCGCTGTCGAAACAGACACGTCTGTCAGCGATGTCAAAGTCATGTGGCGGCTCTCTGCTGGGGCTCTGTGTCAAGAGCTCCACATCTTCATCTGAGGTAGAGGGGTGAGTGAGGATGATCCGCGGGATCTGTCAGATGATTGCCAGAGAAGAAAGCAGGATTGGGAAGGAAAATAAGCAAGTCGTCATGTGATGTGGGGCACACTTGTGAAAAACCAGATCATATAATTCTCACACGTTGTTTTTGCAGGATTTTTGAATTTTGGGAAAGGCTAAAATGAGGTGATTTCAGTGTAATATAATACAGTAAGCCTCTATCTAAATGAGGATCTGCTTACTGTCATCATCTGTTTTCCTTCTTGAAAAGAATCGTTTTTCTTTAAGGCCTCTGCCTCCAGCTCAGACAAGGTCCTTTTCAGGTCATTCTCCAAATCAGACTGAAATGCAAAAAGACAAGAAGCAAGAAAAGATGATAAGAAGCTTAAAAGAGTGTCTGATGGCCTCGCTTTTTCAATCAACTGAAACACCAAGAAACAAGAAACAAGACCAAGAAAAAAGAAGTGCAACAGACAGACTGACAGCGTCACTTTTTTAAATCCACACGAGACTTGAGGCATGCTATAAAAAATATTGAAATCTAACAACAATTCTGCTAGGGTTGTGATTTTAGTAAACTACCCACAATGCCATTGCCGTTGCAGATGACTGCCCCAATCTTATTGGAGAAATGGTCCTCTGCACTCTCCATCACCGGCTGTTTGCCTCTCTGGCCTCCGCCGTTCTTGCTGCACAGCTGTCGTCCCGTCACGTCCTGAGGACCCCGAGGCTCGTCCGGGTCACGCACCTCTCGAGGTGGCAGCTTTTCTCTGAGCACTTTCATCTTGATGCAGCTCCCAGCATTCCTGAGGGCGCACACGGCCTCGTGGTGGGTCACCCCCCACATGTTGAGGCCGTTGACCTGGATGGGCCATGGTCACATTACACATTTAGGGCCAGTGAAAGTAGGAGCAAAAGTCAGAGGTGAGGGAGTAGCATGAATTCTCTGAAAATAGCTGCAGCCTCAACAGGCACCGAAAACGATTTTTCTAATCAGCTTTAACCTGCCAAGGTGTGAACCTAGAGACTGATTTTGAATATTTGGCTATTTATTCACTTTCTATTTGTCAGGTTCAGGGGGATTTATCACTGAGGGGAGTCACAGCTGAGAGTCACTCTGCTGGTCTTATGATGCCCTCTACAGGTCACAAGAGGAACACCAGCAGGAAGGGTTTTACAATGGTATTTTTACTGGCAATATAAAGTACGTGTGTGTGATTTCCATTCAGTCAACAGTGTTTCACATGCTGGGTTGTGACTGAAACAGCCAATACGAGATTTTGAACAAAAAGTACAAACAAAGAGAGCAAAGACTCCAGGCTTACCTCCAGCAATCTGTCTCCAACATGGATCCCTGCCTTTTCTGATGCCCCTCCTTTATTGACTCTGGAAATAAAAATGCCCTGACAGGAAATAAACACAATAGCCTGAATGAAAGCTGTAATATAAATTTTGCGTGTCAGAAAAAAGAATTAAATTGAAAGTGTAACCATTATTTGCTCAAGGCTGCTGCTTCTTATTATCTACATTCAGACAGCAAACTGGTTAAATTGTGTGGGAAGAAATGGAGCAATGCTGGCTCTCTCACTCCAGCACTTACCTCATCATGGTCTTTGTAAGGCAGAGAGCCTTTCCCACCTGCAATGCTGATTCCCAAACTACCTCTCTGGCCAGACACTTTGATCTGTAACTGAGAGTGAGTTGTTTATAATGAATAAAATCTTTAATATGCAATTAAAGTTAATAAAGAAAAATGAGATTAGCAATAATTTGGCATAAATAATGTGGCTTTCTGCAGCACATGGAGCAACTTAGCAGAGATCATTTGACATATAATAAAGATACAGTGTGCAGTTACTCTTAATGGCACTTGGGAGATGAGTGATTCCTGAGGAGGGGTCTTCTCTGTCACCAAAGAAGACTTCGTGTTCCCTGCCAGGGAGGAGATCTTTATGTTGTGGACATAGTCTCCATGGAGACTGGACCCTGCATTCTGAGCTCTGTGATGCTGAAATTTCCTGCCCTCGCCGGTTTCAGCTCTCTGATGGCGATACTGACACGATGAAGTGAAGCTCCCTGATATCTGGCCTGCAACATCCTGCTGATAAGACATGATTCATGCTTTTATTGTCTATCTGCAAGACACATCAGTGGAGACCACATATTTCTCTGTGAGGCATTCAAGGAGGAAGCATTCAGATCAATAAACATATTCTTTCAGATAGGGTTTCTGGGCATGCAAATCACAACACACAACATGATCTGGCTGAGGTACTTAAACTGGAAAACAGACCTTCTCGAGTTGCTCTATTTCCTCCTTGTCCTTCTCTGTGTTGGAGCAGCAAGCGGCCTCACTGTCGCTGGCAGGGAACGGTCGAGGTTTTGCCTGTTGACATTGTTTGTTGGCCACCCAGCTGAAGCCGGGGATGGCCCACTTATGGCTACTTGTCCTGGGAGACGGGTTAGTATGAGGATTTCTAAACTCCTGGAGATAGTCAAAAGACACGATCCAGTGCTGAAAATTTGTGCCAGTGTAACACCATGAAGGAAATAACTAATGCCAGTGGTGGGTCAGTGGTAAGTAAGTTTTATTAAACTATGTATTGTTTCAAAACATATATGAACATAAAAGAGGAGCAGAATCTGTAATCTGTAAATGGATCACGGGTGGGATCTCATGCTTTCCCGCAGAGCAGCTGTTAGCCTGCGAAATAAGATACACTAATAAAATCCAGCTTGCCTATTCATATGTAATGCATGCTGATTTTGTGCACCAGAGGGCACCAAAAGCAGCATTTACCGCAGAGTGTAATTGCTGCACTGTCACTGCTACAGTTGGTTCGAAAAACTAAAAGGCAGCCAAGATAAATTCCCATTAATTCGGGTCTCTTTTTGTGCATGTCTTTTGCGAGCACCTTGAGAAGCAGGCAAGGAGAGTGAAGGACGCAGTGTTAGAATGCATGTCATCTCACTGAAGTGGCCTCAGCTTAAAAACAGTAAAAGGCTATTTAAAACACCCATATTTTTGTTTGTATGACAGCACTTCCATTTTTTTAACCACACTGATAATAGACAGCATCAGTGGAAAATCAAAAACGTACCATGACATATAAACAAAGGTGCCATTGTCATGAACATTAGCATTAGAGCCAAAAACTTGGACAATGCATCAATCTTAAATGTGTTCCTTAGATGTGTAGG
This sequence comes from Naso brachycentron, assembly GCA_029874485.1. Lineage (NCBI taxonomy): Eukaryota > Metazoa > Chordata > Actinopteri > Acanthuriformes > Acanthuridae > Naso > Naso brachycentron. The sequence continues at coordinate 11,993,657 of JAQFJA010000003.1, forward strand.
GTCTAGTTTCAGTTCGATGAGCACCAAAAATAGATGTATATCTCCATTCATTCTCTAACAAACTTCAGACATGACAGCATCAGTACGACATGCAGCACGTGCAGGGTCAGACAAGTCAAATAAAGCTCATGCTGGCAGAGCATAACAGAAACATCATGCACTGCTAGACAGACAAAACAAGCGATGAAGGGGTCAGGAAATGAAACATCTGGTTTATTGCCTCACAGTAAGCCACTTTAAGTGTATGCTTATTTTCTCATAAAAGTATTGTTGAATATTCATAATTAAAATCCCATCAGTTTATCTTGTTTTTAAGTCGGACATTTAGAAGTTCAACTTCAGTGACTTCACATTTGAAAAAGTTTTATCTTTCTATCTATCTGTCTAAACTCAGCAGGCTGACTAATAGAATCAAAAGGAATAACAAACATGTTTAGTGTTGCACTCATTTTATTGATCAGTGGTTAAAAAGTCATCAAAATCTCAAGGCACAGTGCCATTTGAGATCTTTTTGTGCAGTTTGATCAGAAAATAATTAAAAACATTAAAAAACAACACCTGAACCAATTCTCTGGTCCACTTTTTGCAATCAGATTAAAAAGAAAATAACACAATTTATCATGTACCATGTAAAAGGATTTGAGAGACGCAGAGAAGTGCATTAGAGTGGAACTTCTAACAACTGCATTTTTAAAGGATGACATCCTTGTGGTATGAACCCTCATTCTCAGCAAACCGCCGATGATTATTCTGTACAGTACTCATAGTTAAAAGGAGAGAAAGCTTTTTTTTTTTTTTTTTTAGAAAAATACAGCGTTTTTGGCATCTATTTGAACAACATTGCAAAGCAGGGAAGCACAGCTCATATAAATAAGACAGCATTGTTACCTCTGCATAATTACACTGCAGGTAAGTAATGAAAGTTTGATGTGCAGTACTTCTATCCAAAATTAATTAATTAATCAAATCTATGTATTACTCAAAAATAAGTCTAGATGTTTTACAAGACTGAAGGCCATCCACTCACCCAATGACAATTATTTGGACTGAATAAGACATTAGTGGCTGCGTTGTGTTCCTTGCTTTGATTGAAAAAAAAAAAAAAAAGAAAGAAAAAAAAAGAAAAGAAAAAAGAAAAAGTACCAGGAAAAAAAAGGTTAAAAATCTGAAACCGATTAAGAAATTTTGCTATACATTTTATTTACACCTGAGCTGCCAAAAAGTATAAAAGTATCAATATTCACAAGAGACTATACAATAATCCTTAATCAGTAGGTCCAAAAACTCCTGCTTTATGTTTGCCCAAAATATAAAAAGACGTATTCACCCAGTGTTTTAAAAATAGATAAAGAACAAATATATAATACATTTACGAAGGTTTGACCATATTATAGACGTATAATAGTGCAACTACCTAATGTATGTTTTTAAAAAGAGGCATTTAAAAAAGTAATAAATCTTTAAAATATCTCTTTAAAAAGGAGCATCTCTGTGCAGATTATTGCTGTGGACATTAATTAAAAAGAGGAAGGCACAGCAGCCCTGACAGACTGAGTCAAACACGTTTTACACAGGACCGGAGATGGAGTCGGGTTACAGGCGTCCCTGGGTTCAATCAGAGGAGGGGTAGGCCACAACGGGGTACGTAGGTAAAAGAAAAAAGGGGCTGCGGGGTTTGTGCAGGACGACACGGCGAGACACAGGAGGTAAAAAACAATTCAGAGGTAAAAGGTCACACAGACGTGGTCACTCTGTCTGCAGCGTTATTGACCTCGTTTTTGTTGGAGTCCAGGCTTTTGGCAGCATTCAGGTCGTTGCGGAGGTTCTCCACCACTTTTTTCATCGTTTTCAGCTCACCAGGATGAGGTGTTGCCCGTCGAAGTAGTGTTCCCTGTGTGACAAAATACACACCCACATTAGTGAAATATCTGCTGTATCTGCAACACAAAGTCATTGCTTACATCTGGACAACAATGTAATCCAAAGTTTTTAGCTGTGCTAGGAGCTGATATGGGTGGCGATGACTGTCAGCCAGTGTGTCAGTGCGCTACTTTGGTCCAGACTGAAATATCTCAAAATCTTGACGATGTATTTCCATTAATAATAGTACATAAATTTATATTCCCAAGAGCAGGGGTCTTCAACCTTTTTCAGCCCAGGGACCCTTTGATCAACAGAGAAACAGAGCAGGACCCCCAGATAAAAAAATTTAGATAAAGCATTGCGTTTTAAGACGAGCCAACTGTTTTTTAACCTATTTTATACTCAGTCATGATCATATTTGTAAAAAAGTAGCTTATTATTGCCCATCAATATTAGTTTACTTTTTTTTTGAGTTTACTCAATACTGCCCAAATTCAAAAAAAATCCAAGTTATTTTGATGGAAAATTTTTAACTATTTTGGGGGACGCCCTGCAGCACCTCCCTGGTTGAAGACCACCACCCCAGAGGATGAATGTTACTGACTTGAATCCCCTGACGTTTCCTCCAGCACCGCCAACAGGTTTATATTTGAGGATAAGTGTAAGAACATCAACTACTAGACTGATCATTGTGCAGTTTGCCCTCTTGCTCTCTCGTGTCACCTTGTCGTCATCCTCATCCTCGTCCTCGTCCAGGAAGTGGATGGCGCTGATCCTGCTCACTGCTTTGTCATCCCACGTGTCATCTGCCATGTTATTCACCAGATTCTCCAGGGCTCCACAGCGGGCGAGATTATCAGAGCCTGTGGGGGTTTTTAAGAAGAAGAGACGATACATTTTCCATTACTGGAATTCATGCATGTATCAAAATGCTCAGATAAAGTTACAGTGTGCAAGCTGAAGCAAATATTTCAACAGATTAAAATCAATATGGTTGTCACAATCTGCCAACTCAAGAAATGAAGGCAGTCACACAACCCAGAGCCTGAAACTGCCAGATCACAGTTTCAAATCCCAGCTTAGTCACAGGCTTACAGCAACACAATCTTCCCCGCCCCCAACCTCAGCTTCAGCCTCACACGTCTGACCTCCCCCAGTTTTATGTCTTTTAATATCTTTTTTTTTTTTTCTTTTACGAGAGAGAGAAAGCAAGCCACAAAAATGAAGGAATACATGTGCCATTTCTTTTTAAAGAGCGAAAACAACATCTTTTCAAATAAAAAAATATAGCCACAAGCAAAGAACATTTATTTTGCAGTGATTTACAAATACTCCATGGATTTAGGTGCAAGGCTGTGGATGACAGCAAAGAAAAAAAAAATTACAATCACTTGTTGTATCAGGCAGAGATAGAGCCAGCCCTCAGCCACATCTCTATACCCAGTGGGTGAGCTTTTAATGGCAGTACGCCAACCGCCGCTAAGCCTCTTTAGCTGTCCAATCCACCGCATTTCTGAAAAACATAACCAAGGAGGGCCTCAAGGGACAGGAGAGGCCCTGATCTGTTATAGGGGCTGTGATCCCTTACAGGGCCTCATAATCGACAGATACTGCAGGGAGGGATCAGAGGGCACAGAACACAGTGTGCTTCCCTGAGCAGATCATGTGATAATGTCATCAAAAACTGCGGGGCACAAAATTCTCCCAAGACGATGCAAGAGCTGATGAGGAATATTACTCCAGCGTCACAGTGTTGGCACTAAGTCATTTCACTGTGAGAGGCCAGACACTTCAACATGCAGCGATCTGCTTGTATGTATGCACATACAAATGGCACACATGTGAAGAACTCTGACTTATGACAGAAATGTCTACATACATTCAATGCGTCTGACAAAACCAATGATTCACAGTCGTTATTCCAAACCTCTGAAGACTGTCCTCCACTGGATGAAAACATTACCTTTACTGTCTGATTCACACGGCTGTTGAGGCAGCAGCACACAGGTGAGCACCTTCTCGCCTGTGTCTGGGTCCTCGTCAGTCTGAAAGGTGAGGAGAGGCTGTGACTGGTTTTCTGACAACCACAGGGCCTTCAGTCGTAGGGAGGTCAATGACATTGGTAAGTGGGTGAGCCTGAAAACAAACAGGATATAAATCACTCACGGGCTCTTAACACAGGATTCGAAGAAACCACAAGATGCACTTGTGTCATGTTAGAATGAGAAACTTGGCAGCTGTTGTGACAACGTGGAGGAAAGCAAACACTCTCCAGACACCAAGGTGAACATGTTACTGAGTCACAGAAAGCAGCAGACATTCCTGCAGCTTTCTCTCAAGAAAAGCTTAGAGCCAAAACAGGTACCGGCAGGGAAATGCAGCCAAAACAACCTCTGACTGTAGGTGAGTGATACAGTCAAAACATCAAGATTATCTTCAGGCATCAAAAAGTAGAAATTGTGTATTTCATCACCTATGATGGATCATTATCATTACTATTTAAAATCTTCAAATCCCTTTAAGCACAATGTGTTCTTTAATGATACTCCTGTCTTCACTTGGTGTCTCCTGCCACTCAGAGATTAGTAAAGTGAAGATACAAGTGTGTTGCTGAACTAACCTATTTCCAGAGACATCAAGCACGTGCAGTTCTCTGGCTTGTGACAGCTCTGACGGTATCCTCGTCAGTCTGTTCTCTCGTACACAGAAGACATTCAGCCCACCGCAGCCTCCAATCTAGACAATAGAGGACACAACATGATTAGGCAGCGTGTTAGTCACAGGACAGGTGTTCTGTGAAGCATGACACACACTATAGGCAGACACACACACAGGAAAAAAATCTGTTTTAGCATTTAGGCACTGCGACCCAGAATTGGTGATGTCGGTGGCAGAGCAGTTAAATGTCAATGGGATGTGGCAGAGAGACCTAAAATTAGGAACAATTAGGCCTAGAAGCCAGACAAAGAGACTTGATGGGACAGCTAAACTGCAGTTGTTATCTATTAATCTGCTCAGATACAGACCTGTGCAGGATGCTGTCGCAGGGAATCATTATTTTAAAGGTAAAGCTTATTGTTTACACAAGTAAATATGATTGCATTCATACAAGGGAACAGAGTCACCAGCAAACAATGCATATACACATTTAATATTGATAACAAACATCATTATTTGGTCTGATTCCATGTAAGCCCCACAAAACTCAGAAAAAAAAGTGTGAGGATCGACTAATCAACAATCAATTAAATCAATACAACTGGTCAAGTAGCTAAGCAAAGCACAAATCAATCCATGGATCATGGTTACACTGTGTTTGTTTGTGATGTCATGAACGCTGCTTTGAGAAAACAGTACCAACATCGCCATCAAGTCATTATCTAGGCCAACTGTTTCTGCCAACACTGCAGTCTTTGCATCATTAGGACACAAGAGCATTGTGCCACGTCTGAAGGAGCCTTTCAGATGAAGTTTTAAAGCAGGCGTGCCTTCACTTAAACAGACAAGAGGTCAGAAAAAAATGTCACACGCAAATACAATGGAGACACTCAAGACGGAGCTGAACAGGCCAAAAGATGGAGCAGTAAAAGTGAAATGAGCGCCTACGCAAAGTGATAACATTGTTTAAGCAAACATGAGTAAACTTAAGACAGTTTGAGCCAATGAAAATATCTTAACAGTTGCATTAAAGGTTTACATAATAGCAACAGTCAGATGCTAACAGATGCTTTTTTATTAAAAGAAATCTGTAGTAATTTGCATTGCACTAATTTTGGTTATTTTTTTATGAAATATAAAAGCTCACCTCCTTAGGTAATGAAACTAGCTGGTTTCTATCGCAGTTGAAGTTGGAAAGTCGCTTTAATTTGCCCACACTCCTCGGTAAACTCTGTACAGAAAAATACAAGAAAACAGCAGTTAGAAAGACCATCATGTGCTTGTCCATTTTGTTAATACAACAGAAGCTTAATAACCACAAAAGGCACAATAAGTGCATTTCCTTATCTTATTAGTCTCTAACTGTCTTGAGTGTTAAGAACAACTTGTTGAGCAGCTTGTTCCATTGTTTAATTTTTCCACAGGATAACACAGACAACAAAATCATCCTTCTGTGTCCGGTATAGTGCTCTTCTGCACTGAGAAACAAAGAGGAGTGTTGCTCACGCAGCTGTTCATTCATTAACACAAAAAAGAAAAACAGACTGGTGAGTGTCTCACTTTTTACACTTTTCGTCTTTGAACTTTGGCCTTCCCATAAAACAAAACAAAACAAAACAAAACTACAAGTAGGTCTTGAAAGTTGCTTTCAGTCTTTGTCTCAGGCAGATTATTGTAAGCCCTTTGGCCTATTGAATAATACTCCACAGGCCTTTTGCCATGGGTGTGGTGTTGATGCTCTTTTACTTCACCAAAAACATCATGTGATATGTGCGGCTTTTACATTGACCGTGTTTATGCAACTGACTTTGTTAATAAATATATCAGAAATTGTTTCATGTTGAACTGAAATATATCTATGTGCTTCAATGGTCTGCACATTGCCGAGCTTTGTAAAAGTGTGAAGGTACGAATCCTGTACTGTTTTCTTTAAAAAAATTTTAACAAAAAAACTAATGTAGTTGCAAACACACCTGTAGCTGGTTCTCTGTGAGCACAAGCTCGGTGAGGTTTTCACAGTTACCGATGCTTTCTGGGAGATACGTTAGCCTATTCTGATCAGCTTTCAATATGGAAAGATTCCGTAGTTTTCCTGCAGACACACAAAAAAATACATTTGTCAAAATAAATTTTGTTCAGACATCAATCACCCAGCTGACACAGCACATAGTAATGTCTTATTAATTGCAAAAAAACACAAAGCATACTGGCTCACCACAAACAGCACATCCAACAGGTTATATTCCACAGTTTTAATAAATGAATTTACCAGCAGGTCATTCAAGATGAAGGGAAAGGAGTTTATGTGCTTACCGATGCTTTCTGGTAGAGCATCAATGAGGTTCTGTGACACCAGCAGGTCTGAGAGCGCCACCAGGCCTCCTAACTCCTCTGGGAGCCGCTCCATTTTGTTTTCTGATACATCCAGACACAGCAGGCTTTTCATACTGCCCATCTCCTGAAGTTCAGAGCAGAGACGTGTGGTCAGCCAGCATGTGAGTTCGAATAATATGACAGCAGGCGCAAAGCAGGAAAGCAGAGAAGAATCAGTGCTGTCCGCATGTGTGCCTCAGTTTTTCAGATAAAAAATACATATTTAACATGACAAAGACAGTTTGTCTTTTTTGTTTTTGGTGACTGCATTTGAACGCGTACTCAGTTTTGTCATTCACTACTGCATTCTAGAAAGAAAAAACAAAAATAAAAAAAACTAAACCAAACAGTGCTATTTTTATAATAATTACAATAACAGAATCTGAAATACAATGAGTAAATTGCATATTCAGCTTACTTTAGGTATCTCCGACAACTGGTTTCCATCCAGCCACAAGTCCTTTAAGCTGATCAGGCAGCCTATTGACTCTGGCTACGGGGGAGGAAGAAATGTGGAAAATTGAAAGCGGAGAGCCGAGAAAATAGAAAATACAGACAAGAAAAGACAAGACAGGAGAAAAACACAACATAAGTGACTAGGTTCTGACAATGTGCCTCTTTTTACTTAAATTCAAGTCCATAAGGAAAAAGAATAAGCACTAAAAGTCAGTTTAAGTTAATGAAAATAAAGGACCACAACTCTCCCATATATAATGCATTTCTGTCTGTATTTCTCTTCCTTTAACAAAGTTTTCACTGTTTTTTAAGTGTTTGTACTACTGTGCTGATTTTTGGCATTTTTGCTTATTTTATTTGTCAAAAGTCAATTTAGAGACTAAAATTGAAAGTTACTATAATCTACCACGGTGTATGACATACATTAATTCTTTTAAATTAGCATATATTCAACATTTCTCTACTACATAATAACAGAGAAGTGCTGATAGTGTGCCAAAACAGTGTCATTTTAGAACTGAGGCACATATTTAAATTAGAAGTTTGTTTTTTTGCACACTAAGCGTTATACTAAAAATATTTATGATACATGAACAAGTTACACAACAGCATATAACCCTCTTTCAGCTGCTTCAGGAAGCGAACAAACAGCTGTTTCCAGGTTATATGCAGATGTTTAACTTCATGTTTTAGTGTCAGCACAAGAGAGGACACCACTAAAAAAATTCAGAAAGTTTCTCATCTGACAAAATGAGCGTTTGTTGTGTCTTTTCACAGATTGTCTCAGTGCCTATGCTGCTCCATTGTTTACAGCTGAAGGTGACGTCAGCAACAAGCTCCAGCTCTCAGGACTGCGTCGTTCATCATAATAATGCTGTAGAACATTGTACATGGTCGTAAATATCATTAGTATAAGGCTTAATGTGCAAAAACCCAACTTTTCCTTCAATGTCAAAACTAAAGGAAGACAAAAATCCAACATCATCCATTAATTTAAATAACTGAGGTTAATATACAGGAGTGTGGACTGAATTAAGACACAAAACACATTAAAAGCTTTTTTCTTGGCAGCCTGACTTGATTTCCTTGTCAGGAAAACATTCACCATCAGAGTCTGACCGCTTACACAAGATTACAACTTAAAACCAAAGCTCAAAGCAGATGGTCATCCTCCCATCTGGGTGATAAGAGGTGAAATCTGTTCTCGAGGGATGCTAATCTACTTGGACATGACAAGAACAAGGAAATGGGAAAAGTTTTGTTCTGCACATCTTGTGAGTAAACAAGTTTCCCAGTGTCTGTAAAAAAAAGCAACTTACCAAACTGTACAGCTCATTATTTCCTAGGTCGAGTTCTTCAAGTCTATGGAGCATAGATAGTGACCTATGCATGACAAATACAAGAAAAGTTAAAGTCTTGCTGCACGTTCTATAACTTATTAACCTCTGTAAAAACAGTAAAGTTGCTCCATTAAAAGGAACTGTTCAAGAACATACAAAGCTTCTCTTTTATACACAGGCACACAGAGAACACTTTGCAGACTTAAGATACAAAAATACACTAC
>JAQFJA010000003.1:12047251-12058055 GCA_029874485.1 Naso brachycentron
TCGATGCAGGTATTCGTTTGGAAAATGGAGAAAACAATATTTCTGAGATGCAAGTTTACAAGAAATATGAGCAGCAAATGACAAATGTTCACTCTCACAGTCAGAGTTCACTAACAGATGTATGTGCAGTAAAGAATAATTAACTTTCTGTGTGTAGGAATTGACAAGCTGCTGGCCCAACACATAGCACACCTCTTTATCCGAGACCCACTCTCAGTCTTTGAGGAGAAGATTCACTTGGACGATGAAAACGAGTCTGATCACTTCGAGGTGAGGTTCTCTGTAGGTTTTCTTTAAGAAGGAAGCCAACCATATGTAAAAACAAAATACAACCACATGTAAAAACAAAATACAGACTTGTATTTATTTGAACATGTCCTCTTGCAGAATCTGCAGTCGACCAACTGGCAGACGATGAGGTTCAAACCTCCACCTCCAAACTCTGATATCGGCTGGAGGGTTGAGTTCCGCCCCATGGAGGTAAAAAAACAACTACACCATCACCGAACCTGGATCATTTATTACAATCTGTGTTTATATCTGACAATATGGCTCGTGAAATACAAAAAAAGTGAGTTTTATTTTTCCTTTTGTTCTTCAGGTGCAGTTAACTGACTTTGAAAATGCTGCATATGTGGTCTTTGTCGTCCTGCTCACCAGAGTGATCTTGTCCTATAAACTGGACTTTCTGATCCCTTTGTCGAAGGTAATAGCAGCCACACAGTTTGAATCTTTTAGAAATAGTGGAGAGACGCTAAATAAATGAAGTATGCCATTTGATACAGACAGTGCTCTGACACACTTGCCTCCATCAGGTTGATGAAAACATGAAGGTTGCACAGAAGAGAAACGCTGTCCAGGAGGGCATGTTTTACTGCCGAAAGGACATCTTTAAAGGTGGGTTAAAAGTGCAGTAAAGATTCTTGTTTTTGGTGAGTGCAGGTAGCAGTAGCTAATGCAATTATATTGTCCGTCAACAGGCTGCAACCCAGTCTTTGATGGCACTGCTTGTGCTCAGAACGGCTTGGAGAACGACTGTGGTAACGAGGAGTACACGCTGATGAGCATTGACACCATCATCAACGGAAAGGTGATTATTGCCTCATACTAGATGAGCAGTGTGGCTCAATGAAAGGCATCGTCGACCTTTTATTAGATGTTTTACATGAGGTATTCATGGTCCCCAGTGGATGAATCATAATGACTTTAAGCCATTGGATTTGCTCTATTGCTAATATAATATTCGAGTGAACTGCCATTAAATTGGGTACAGACATCGATGGTTCCCCTTTAGGATTATTTCTAAATTTGATGCTCCTCTGATTTGTCATGTAGATTCAGCAGTTTTTTGTTTTGTTTTTTTCTTTTGTTTTGTTTGTTTTTTTAAGTGGTCATTAGCAGATGTTACCATGCCTACACACTAAAGTAAGACAGTGAACTAAATAACTATTGTACCTGCTAAACATAAACATGTTTGCATTTTGATCATGACTGTGTTGCTGATGCCGCGGTCACTTTGTATGGTTTAATATATGTACAAGTAACCTACTCGCTTACTTATGACAGCCTGTACTTCTGAGTCGAATATAACAAGAATTTCTGACAGTAAAATGTTCGCTTGAGGGAAAAGAATCACAGAATTATGAACAAACTGTCACGAAATGGCTGCAAAGAACTCCTTGCTGGCAGTCATGTCCAAGTTAAATCAAATATAAACACTGATACAAGTGTTTCAGTCTGTTTGATTCACTTTGAATAAACCACTACAAGTATGTATTCAGTCTTGATTTAAGCAATCTAACAAATAATTTTTTTTTTTCTTTTATTAAACACCAGGAGGGAGTATTCCAAGGGCTTATCCCGATCCTTAACTCCTATCTGGAAAACATGGAAGTTGATGTTGACACCAGGTGCACCATTTTGAATTACCTGAAGCTCATCAAGAAGCGGGCCTCAGGTAAGTTTGCATGAAAACTGATTCTCGTGAGCCCAAAAGCAGAGTTTCTCTCTATGCAGCTTCGACTCTGAGCACAACTCTCAATTTTGTTGATCTGAAACAGGTGAACTGATGACCATGGCAAAGTGGATGAGGGAATTTGTTGCCAAGCATCCGCATTATAAGCAGGACAGCGTGATTTCTGACAAGATCAACTACGACCTGTTCAAGAAGTGCGACAGGATTGCAAAAGGAGAAGAGCAGTGCCCAGAGCTCATTGGGAACCCTATCAACAAGTTCAAATGAGTAATGCTGTAGAAATGCATCATCATTATACACAGTCGCATGTAAAGAAGGACCAAATGCGTGGCTCAGAATGAAAGTGGTCCAATTTTAAGAATGCAAAACAGCATGTGTGTGTTTGAAGAGACACGCCTGCATCAAATGTATGTATATATACTGTATCAGATTTTTATGATTACAAAATTATTTTAATAGGTTAAGACATGCAAAAGGTTGTGTAATAGAAATCAGATGTGTATTTATTTTTCTCTGGAAATTAAGCCTATCTGTGTGAGTTTGCTGTTAATCTTGTGTTCTGTAAATAATGTACTTCCGCTCTTTAAAACATTAACATGGGGTTTTGGGGGGCTTTTTTTTTTTTTTTTTTTTTGCTGGATATGAACTTTCTTTGCATTTATTAGAGATATTTTCTTTCTTTTTTTTTGCATCGTAAGAGAAATGTTTGCTTTTTTTCTGCTGTCAATGTAGTTGGACCTTGAAAGTAGTGTTGCATTCAATTGGAATTGGTGAACCATTGTTTGCAATGTCATGCTGCTTCAAAATAAATCTGTACAACAGTATGATAATTATGTTTTTCTTACAACTGCGTCAAATGTTTTATGGAATGTTTTGTATTTAAATGAGTCATTGAGAAGGAGGCTAATTTTCTCAAATGTGCTGTTTCGGGTTCCACAACATTAGCATCGTCAAAAGCCTGATCTTGACAGTGTTAAAAAAACACGTCTTGATTTTCTTCCAACTAACCATATTAGCATTTTGATTGAAATGCCTGCAGTAAGCACATTTGCATCATTTGAATGCTGGATAGCAACTGGAGCTCGTAGTATAAACATCACAAGTTTTTTCTGTGGAGTTTGCTGGTGTTTTTCTACAAAATTTGAAAACATGAACAAGAAAAAACATTTGTATTGTACATTTGTAAAGTAATGTATGTAAACTAATGTGTTTTAGGAGACTGCCTCTCCTTACCTCCCTAAAGAAAAGTCAGTGTGACACAGCAGCTGTTTGAACTGAGCTCTTCCACCATCTTCACCACTCTACCACCATTTCCATTATTTGACCAGCAGCTCTGCTTTGTTCAGTGGGTGCTTTTGAGCTACAAACTCACCGTAGCATGCTAAAATGCTCATGATAAAATGTTCTGGCAGTAGTTGAGATATTTCAGTCTGGTTGGAGTGGAACAACTCATGTTGCCACCCCTAGAAGAAAATACATCATGCCTTCATCCATTAGAAGGGTGTAGTTTAAAAAATCCATTTGTAGACATTCATGCAGAAAGTCAAGAATAAAAAGGCATTTTTTAATAAAGTTGAGCAAATAGCTTATAAAAATATACTCCCGTAACACTCTTTTTTATGTCTGTATTACTAAATAAGAAAAAGAATACTTGAAATGTCCCGGCCTGAACATTTTCATCCACAAGATGGTGCTATTAAACTACAGCTTTACATCTTACAGAGCTGCAGGGAGAGGAAGAGCATTGCCTCTGTTTGACCTTTTGGACTAGATAATGATAATAGCTGCTACAGGCCTACAATGTGGAGAAACGAGGATAGGTTTTATGCTGCAAAAGCAACTAAAAGGATACACTACTGGTAAAAATGTATATAAAAGTTACCATAAAATGTACCTTTTATTGTGTTCCAAGTTTTCCAACACTTTAGGCTAAGTGTATTTATTTCTAGAAATTACATATGAACAAAACCCCCAGTCAAAATAATCAGTGCATGAAAAAGCAGTATGTATATTGCCAGTTACCAATAAAAGTCCTATAATTACTTCTGGCTCCTAAAAGCCAATATAGCAAAGGCCATAATGCTAAACTCAAGGAGAGTCTATCAGCGGTTTCATTACAACCACTTCACTCAATAACATCCTTTCTTTTTACTTCCTGGAGTACTTATTTCAACCCAACCCATCATCTTTTCCTGTACCCAACCAAGTAGTTTTGGTGCTTTAAACTGAGATGCGTTCTGTTGGGGGGTGTGTCACCTAGTAGGCATTTCCTGTCACACCATGGAGCTGCAAATAAACCTACTTAAACTGTTTTCAGAATGGTAGTCCACAAACCACAGTGGCCCCATCTATTCTTTATTTTAGAGTCAATGATTGTTGCATCTTGTCCCTGTTAATATTCACAACCTGTGTCCAGTCTCACACAGTACGTACGCCCAGGCCTCTGATGAGCTCTGGTGTTTAATTATTAGATCGTAGCTAATAGTCCTTGCACCAACAGTCACAGTAACAATAAGTTTTTACTGTCAAAGCTCACAGTTTTATTTTGTTCAACAAATCATGCCAGTGTTTGGCAATCAAAAACAAATGTGACAGGGGAATGTCAGAATATGTGATTGTCCTGCTGTGTAGGGTTACAAGTTATTAGCATCACATTTTGCTCTGTCAGTTGAAGAAGCTAAGCATGCATAACCACCATAAATATTTATTTCTCCTTTGTTCTCGTGGTCTTCACTGTAAGCACAATGAATGTGGTTAGTTTCTATGAAAACAAACAAGAGTCTGCAGCCATATTAGAAGCTCTGAGCCAGTCTTTGAGCTAAATGCTAACTTCAGCATGCTAACAACATCCATGATGCTAACACGCTCAGGTGACACTGCTAACATGGTCATCACTGTTTGTCACATCACCATCTGATTTTATTATAGCATCATCTGCTTATTAGTTTTTCAAAGTGCAGGCTGATGGGAATGTTTATTTAGTCATGAGCCAAATTGAGCAATTTTATTTATTTATTTATTTTTTTAACCAGAAGATGGCGCTTGAAGAATAGTCCAATGATCCACAATGACTTTACAATTCACTCCATGGGGTACATGAAAATAATTTTTTTCAAAAGGTTGTTTTTAATAGTTTATCTTATCACTACTTCCATATTTTACTGACAAGCACTGTAAATATAGTGCATATTGTATGACAGTGGCTTTATCTGCTCTCTTACCTTAGCCTAGCTACTGATAAGATCTGTTTACATTTAGTTTATATCTACTGCACTATTGATTTTAACCATACTTTGTTACTTAAGCCTGTAAGATTTTTCCTAACAGGGCCCAAAATATTTTTTATACAGGACTGCAGTTAGAAGAAGCCATGAATGTAAGAATTTCACTGGCAATGTAAACTCAACTTGAACTTGACTTTGTCTGGATGTGATGCAGACTACTCGGTTTATGGTGCCATCTGTCTATGAGGTAGGTTATAATAATTCTTTTTTTTTTTCTTTTTCTCTTTTTTTTTTACAGTGAGTAGGCTATTTTTATTTTTTATCACTTGTGAAACATTTTCAATGCAGAGCTTTTAGCCTAATTTCAATCTTTAATCTATCTTTAGGGTGTGATAGTGTTACTTCCATTTAAATAGAATGCTTCTTTCATCACTTCCCTATAGTTAATAATGTATGTGTTTTGTTATTGTTGTTGTTGTGTTTTTCTTTTCTTTCTTTTTTTTTCTTTTTTCTGCTAAAAGTAGATTTCTTATCATTTATAGCACTTACAGTCTGTTATTTGAGGAAAAAATGTCACAGCTGTTCCCATGCACCCTGCACTTTAAACGAACATTACATGACTCTTGTTAACAATTTACTATCACAGTCCATTAAAATGCAATTATAGGGACAGCCTTGATGTCATGTCTTTGGCTGTGAGGGTGTGTGGGTGTGTGTATGTGGTTGCAACACACCGGGTCACCTCCTGCAGGCCAATGGGCCAGTCTGCGAGTTCCTCCCACTATTTTCCACTGAGCGACAAGGCTGCACATTGTGCTCAGACCGGCCAGCCAGCCAAGGTTACACAGCCGCTCTCTCTGCCCGTCTCGAAAGGTAGGAAGTCCACGGCACTCGGCCGCATCTCCTCATCCACACACAGCATTTCGCTTCTCATCTAACGCGACCGCACGGCTGGGCGACTTCATGGTGAGGCTTTTTTTTTATCATTTTATCTTAAACACGCTATAGCACGCATATGGCGTCTCCATACGCGATGAGTTTGGGTGATGCTGAAGCGGTGACCTCCTCTCTGTAGCCTGGATGCGATCAGCCGGATGCGACAAGTTTGGTTCTTTTTTTCTGACTTATTTTATCAATGTGTCCCTGGAAGTTCCTGTTATGAATTTAGGTGATGATGTAATGTGATAACAGTCGTCATCAGCTCGGCGCGCACATCTTTTAATCGAGACCGGGCTGCTGTTTGTAGCCTGAACCGAACAGCCCGGAAAGTGCATTTTTTTAAACACGTGACCCCGATGGAAAACGACTTTTATACAATTATTCTATTGTTAAGAAGCATCACGACGCAGATTTGATGTGAGCGCTAAAATAATTACTTTAGAGACGTTTTCAGATGTTGCGCCATACTCATGTATAGTTATTTAGCTCGTTTTATGATTGATAGTTTTCAGGACATGAGACAAACTTCTTGTTCTTCCTGGTTTAAACTCCTCAATCTCTGCTGCCATCTCATGATTGGCTATAATTTTCAGTCTAGCATGTCCGAATGCTGATGTGCAAAAATGTTTTATGACACTTCCTTAAAGCCATTTCAAACATAACTGTAAGCCGCTATACACTGTATTATCTGTTTATTACATAACTGTGTGTCTAAATTTATTGCTTATAATTGTTGTCTAAACGCATCCAAGACCAATGTCAATGCAAGACAATGTACAGAACTATAAAATTTCTTTTAGGAATTTTTAGTGTGCCCGATTGTCTGTGCCAGATCCCCACACTAACGTAACCACTGCTCAGTAAATATTATTAAATGACAGTGTACTGGTAGTAATGCAGCCAGAGACAGACAAAGCTCCACAGAGCTCAAACTGTTAAACAGCTCAGTAGGGTAATGAAGATATGAGGATGAAGAATGAAGAAGAGGAGAAGAGAATAGCAGCAGTAGTAGTAATAGTAGTAAGAGGAGTTATAGTAGTAGTTGTAGTGATAGTACTAAGTAGTCATAGTAGGAGTAGTAGTAGGCCTACTAGTAGTAGATCAGATAGTAGTATTTGTGAGGGTATCAGTGTGAGTTTGTGTCCTTCATTCCCCACAGAGCCTGATGAACCAGTTAATTAGTGTTCCCATAAAGATATCAGAGCTAGAGATTGTGTGTATGCTTTTATTTGCATTAGTTTGAAATGTCCCCACAAAGATATATAAGCCTCTGTGTGTGTGTGTGTGTGTGTGTGTGTGTATATGTGTGTGTGTGTGCGCCTGCCTGTCTATCTGTCTGTCTGTGTTTAATTGGCCAATCAACATTACAACATTAGCTGTATTAAACTGGAACTTGACATCTTATTATTAGATCTAACTCATGGAGACAGAGAAGTCGCCCTGATCGCACACCTCGAACAACTGGGTATTACGGCAAAACCTTCAGTCGTATCAGAACAAACAGATGTTCAGCGTGCCAGTGACTTTCTGAACAAAATGATGTAACATTTGCGGGGATGAATTTAAAAATGTGGCAGCGGGAGCGAGAGGCAAAAAGTGGCACTGTCTGTTTTTTTTCCAGAAAATTCAAGCGTCACTTATAATTGCAACTTATGGGAGAAACTGGTGACCTCATGTCAGTCTGAGCCTTGTTGAGCCTAAAGTATGAGTCTGACTGTTCCCAAACCTACATCACAAGAATTCTTGTGAAATTTCCTACCTTTTGATGATGTTTTTATGTATGTGGGACCAAAGTTGTGGGATTGTAGGCAAGCTGTTTCTGAGATTTTTAGATTACGTTCCATCGCTTCTGCTCTCTAGCAATGACATCATGCACTCTCGAGTTATGGAGAAATTGTATGGACTAAAAATCCAATATGGGAATTTTTAAAAGTCCTGTTAAGTCATTTGTAACATAGCCCACTGTGACAGATGCAGCACAGTCCCTGTGTGTGACTGCGTACATACTGCAAGTGGTGTGACTCCAGTTCCAGCATTTCACCAGAACATGCAGAGAGAGACACTGGCGAACTACAACATTTAAGGATGTTATTCAGGAAATGACTCTTATTGCATAATACATATATGTTCCTTGTATGCTATTGTGCAACTTGGATGATTGAAAAAATGATTGCTCTTTTGAAATACTTTAACATGGATTTTTTAAAAAAAGCATCGAATGCATGCAAAGAAAGTCACCGGGGTGCCCTCTCAGTTCTCTTAGTCATATTTCAATATCACATAACTGTATAAGAGCACGGAGCATGTTTGAAATTGAGATGCTTTAGCTAAATTTGATAGATCTACTCACGTTTCTGTCTGTCCTATTAGTCAAGGTCCAAGGTTATTTGTCAGAATCATATCCATTTATATTACCTTAAATATTGTTCGGTAATGTGTATCTTCATTGGAGAAACAGACCACCGAAAAGAGGTTCACATGGCCATCCGTCGTAGAGTCCATACGTCGCCTTGTGTTAGGTCTCCAGCTGAAGACGCAGGTGTAGTGACTGCCCAGTGATGCAGACAGTTTTGATGTAATTGGACTGATTTGAATGTATAGCCTGGAACCCCGTCAGCAGAAACAAAGAGCACAGACTTGCTATGATTTCTGTGAGTTGTGCAGCGGGTGGAACGATACAGCACGGTCTTGCAAACAGTATAAAGGTTTGCAGGATTGTGCAAACACCTCGGGGGTGATACTGAATTAAGAGTGCACGTGCACCTAAGAGTTATCAGGTTTTAAAGAAAATCAGCTGCAGAAGATTATGCAGCTTTTGCTAGGCAAAGTCATTTTGTCCAAACTTTATCTGTATATTATTTTTTATATAGGTTTTCTGTAGAGAACGGTCGTTCTACAGTTGTGAAGCTTTGTTAGAGGAAACTTCACAAGTGCAATTACAAAATGGAAAAGGAAGTGAGATTTCGACAGTGTTCACTGTTCTAAAAATATAGTTGTGCAACTTCACATGTTGGTCCTGGCACAGGTGTCAGTCAAAGAATTTCCTCAAGTCTGATGACAGATTAGTACAGACTTGATAAAAAACTCGAGAAAAATGACCCATCTGTGAATATCCAGACATTATAAATGGCCCCCTGCTTTATTTCATAGGGTTCCTCTGACAGTCACAAGCATAACGGTGGACTCTAATATTGCAAATGTCATATACTGTTTATGGAAAAACTTACCTCTGAGGGGGAACTGGCAGAAAAACAGCTCCTTTTAACATTTCCTTAAATCAGTACAGGATACACCGACCATGTGTTTACAATGTTTTCGAAAGGTCAGCGTGACCTACATGCAAATAATACTGCACCCCTGCAATTTAACATCTAAGGCAACTGCCCAGGCCAGACAGACTCTGTGTTAATTAAAATCTGGAACACATCTTGGTGGTAATAAATCTACACGTTATAACATCCTTATTACTTAAAACTATTTAAAAGCCAGATAATCACTGCATGAGATGTGGTCGTCATCTGCACATACCTGCCTCCCGGCTTCTTGTTTTGCGTTTCAGAGTGGCCACATGTCGTGTATTGTTTGAAACCACAGGAATGTGACAGATTAGACGGTTATTGGGACAACATGCGCATTAGAGAGAGTCGTTTGAAAGACATCAAGACGAGACAAATAGAGTCATAACTTCAGCTGGCGTCTTATGTAATTATGATAATCATGTATCAAAATGAACAACTTTGATTTTCATTTTTTTGTTTAAACACGACTAATCATAGTTAATTTTAATTGACTGATGACTGTCACCACGATCACTAAGCTCTTAAGCCCTCAGGCAGATTGATTAAGCTTATCATAACCTAGTTAAAGCTGCAAAAGTTAATCAAATTACCATGTGTAATATGAAATATGTCACTTGAAGTGAAAAATCCACAGACACTTATTGCCCCTGCAGTATTACCCTGCAGTGCCCCTCAGCTCTTTTCAGTGTTTTAGTGTCTGTTAGCTCATTGTTTTGGTTTTACATTGTCGCCTGCTACTTTTTTCAGCCAAAAAACTCTGACAAAATCACTGGACACTGCCTGCTGAGTCAGTAGAGACCTAAATCAGACCTAAAATTAGGGCTGGGTATTGGAAAGGACTTTATGATACGATACACATCACGATACATGGGTCACAGTATGATTACATCACAATACATTGCGACACAATGCATATATATAGTAGTAGTATAGTACATAGTTCACTGAAAATGTAGAAACAGTGTACGATCTGGGTTGTCTCAATATATCACATCACATTATATTGATAACTCAGCTGACAAATTGAGTGAAAACAATTTAATTCAAAATTTCCCTTCCAATTTATTTGAACAGTCAAATTACCAAACCCACTGATGCAGATGCTATAACATCAAAATGAAAAATAAAATCTAAGTGCACTCTTACACTTAAACTAGACACACTGAAATTGAAAACATGAAAATAAAGTGCAAAATTGTTCTTTTGTGTCTGAACTTATGTAGATGCCATCATAAATTGCACAAGTATTCTTGCTGTGTCCCTGAACACACAACTTAAGACATTAGAATAAACATTTCTGTCAGTACTCCCTTTAAGTGTTTGTTTTTTAAATGGCAAAGAGTAGGTTTCACTTTAACATTACAATA
>JAQFJA010000003.1:12081875-12093554 GCA_029874485.1 Naso brachycentron
CAAAATAAATGTTATATTGCAGAACAATAATTATAATAATAATTCTCTTTTTCTGGAGTGTGTGTGGACTTTATGCACGAAATTAAACTTTGCTTCTGGTCAACATAAAAACTGTTTTGGACCATCTTCTTGTAGGAGGATGGACCGAAGAAGGATTTCGCGCATGATGGTTACCCCTCGCTAACTTCCGCCTTCGCTTTGTGCGAAGACATATTTTTCGTTTTTTAATGTATTTTTTGAATATCGCTCTAATTATGAGAGTTTTTTAAGCACTGACTGACTTAATATCACACGCGCCCAGCATTTTGACGTTAGGTTTTTGTTTGTTTATTTGCTTGTTTTTTGTTTTTTAAGCACCGTTCTGCGAGCGTTCCCTGAACGTTCGGTTTTGGTCTGGTGAAACGTCGGCGGGGCGAAAACTTTCCAAAATTACCTCCAGGGAACGTTCCCCTCACCTTCAGGCAACCTTCTCGGAACGTCCCCGGAACGTTCAGTTGTTTGCTGGTTTAGGTTTTATGCTGCAGACAGAGTGCAGACCTAAATGTGTGTGCACGTTTAAGATACAGATGCAGTGAAGTATTCCATCTCGTTTTGTAGCGTTCCAGGCGGAGGAAAGCTGTGATTTTTACGGTCTTTACAGCAACGCGAGATTATGATGAGCTCTTTGACGAAAGGGCCTGGATGAAATTATGTTTATGTTGTGTCTTGGACACACTGGACGCCGTTATTTGTCTTCTTACGGTGTCGGTCATCTCGACCCACGGAACTGAAGCCATTTGTTGAACACTGACTACGATTGCTCGGTTATGTGGTGTTGTCGGTCTGACGGACGGAGGGTGAGTGATGGGTTGGGGTTAAATGATTCAAGCTTTATTTTAAGTTGGAAGACCATTCGGTCCAACAAGGCCGGTGTGGGTTATTTTTTTTCTCTCTCTCTCTTGCTGTAGCACTACAATGTCTTCTTTTTTTAGCAGCTGGGCCATGACCAGCACCACAACACAATTAAGCTAACATTAGCGTTAATTGTATCAAGATTGCTTCCATTAACTGCAATAGACAAAGCACTCATTAAATTTAAACCGAAACGCACGAGCCAAGTGATTCGTATTCTATGAGTTAACGTTAGTATTTAGTCATTTACGTTAGCGGTACTACGCCCAATCAACTAAGTTAACGTTACCTTACGTTTGAATTTACTCGAATAATTTAACGTTAGCGTTAATGTTTTAACTCTGTGCTAGATTATCGTTACGTCAGCGTTCATTCTGCACAGTAATAACGCTAACTAAATTAAAAATATAACTCTAACAGCTTTCTTTCGTTGGATAATGAACCAAACAGGACGAAAATAAAACGCATAACAGTTTGGAAACGTTACCATGCTGTACATTGTTGTAGCAAACAGTGGCTAGCCACGTTAGCTAGCTAACTGTGTAACGTTAATGCGAGTCAATAAACATGACTGTTGTTGAAGGTTAATGTAACGTTACCGTTAGCATTACTAAACTGGTTAGTGATGCACAACATTTCAGACCCGAGGTGTTAGACATTAGTAACCAACAACAGTCATGGATTACTTTAAGGACCACTTCGTCAATTTTCAGCCTTAACGTTATCTTTGTGAAGCTGTTACTCACTTGTAATATACATATCTTTAAAATATTTCTCTTTAAAGGTTAAATTAACCCCATATATGTAATTGCGTGTGACAATGGTAAACTGTATCTACTCCTTATTTACACTTCTCCTTGACAAGATATCTTCTACCTTGCTGAAAATACTCTTCTCAGCAGGAGTGTGCAGAAGTTTTAGAGCTCTCCCATCATATTTTAGTGTTATACAAAAAAATTGCATATTAGACCATGCTTGGCCACCAAACTTGTTGTGATCTCACCAAATGATGTATACTCAGATATTACTCTCCAGTTTCAACAGAAGAGTTTGATTACAGCCTAAATCTTAAGTTTAATGTTGCGAGCAGATAAAACTTTGGCAATGAAAACCAGTAAACTGTGATTCTTAAGGTACATCGTCAGACTGGGCGGATAAATGGAACCTGCCTGAATAATGTTTATTTGTATTAGTTTGTATAAGAGTTTTCTTTACATGTTGTAACTCTGTTTTAGTCATAGAGCTATGAATTTTCCAATCATAAAATGTCCTACTCGTAGCTGGTTATTTGGTTTTCCGACTTGGTTTGTTATGGGCCTTGTACATTATTTATTTACACAGCTACAGCATTATTAGTAAATCCCTGTTTGTTGTGCATCCCTCACTATCTCAGCCAGAAGGAGGCAAGTCGGTGAAACGATGAGTCCTCCAGCTCTGCCCGTGGTCTTCTGCTGTTGTCACAGGAAAATCTGGTTGCATTCAGCAGCCGGAAGCAAACACATCTCTACTTTCCACCCAGTCATTATCTTCCCCCGGATGGACCAGCGTCATGAATAGATACACTACCATCAGACAGCTCGGGGATGGCACCTATGGCTCAGTCATCCTCGGCCGCAGTCTGGAGTCGGGAGAACTAGTTGCCATAAAGAAGTGAGTATGGGGAATTTTTTTGTTTTGCACAGCGTTCTACAGATTTTTTTTCTTTAATTTAAGAGCCATGTTCTGCACTGTATATTGATTTTCTTTAAAAATCAGTGATCTGTATCATGACAGCCTCTCTGTAAGGATTACAAGAACAATGTGGAGCAGCTGCTCGGGTATCACCAAGTGTAGATTTTTGTTCAGGGATTATTTGACTTAAAGCTGGGGTTGGTAATTCTAGAAAGCCTGCAAGATTTGAAAAGTAACACGTGCCCTATATCTTTCTCAAACTACTCTCTGACCACTCCCCCTCCGATACAGAGTGAATTCCATTCTGTAGTGAAACTCACAACCGAATGAGGCGTATTTGATAACGGTGTAGGGAGTAAATACCAATACATGCACTCCCCTTGCACCAGCTTAAACAAAGCACAATCAATTGATTTTATCTTGAAGCTTATTCGTTCTATTTTTATCATTACCAAGATGTCTGTTTTTACATTTGTTTCATCTTATTATTTTTATTTGCACGTTGCAACATCAGCCTAGACTCAAAGCTGTAGGGTTTTATGAGCCACTTCCGCTCACGTATTGGTTTGAGGTGTCACTCAGTATTTAGTATAATTAATATCAATTACTTAACATGGCAAACCCTCCGCATGAATTGAAAATGAAAATGAAATTTTTTTGTTTATGTCCATCGTTTTCGTACTGTATAAGATACTTCATGGTTCAGCTCCCCCACCTCTCGGGAAATTTATTTTAACAAATCAGGGTAATAAAAGACAAACTAGATCAACAGCAAGGGGAGACTGCTATATTAAACATTGCTCAACAAAATTTGCTCAATCAGCCTTCTCCATAACTGCTGCAAAACAATGGAATGTAATTCCCGCCAACATTAGAGAAAGCAGTAGCCTCAGTGAATGGTTGAAAGTGAGACAAACTTGCTCTCGTAAAGGTTCAGTAATGTCTGTCTGGTTTGTTTCACAGTGGACGTTATTAATATTGTTATTGTGTATCATTTTTATTGGTATTATTGTCATCACAGTATTGTCATCCATGTACTCCTGATGTGCATTGCACATCCAGGAACAACAGATGAAAATTTGCATTTTTGCTATATCTGGTGCAATATATTTATTGTACACTGTCCCTGTCTTAAATAAACCAATAAATAAATGTGCAAATTGAGGGTGAGTGGCTAGAACGAGGGGATAGGGGTCAGTTTGAGAAAAGCCTCTCCTCAGGGCTCTGTCCAAAGCCGCCCCCTCTCTCTGTTCATTCGAAAGCTGCGCCCCCGCACACATGCACGAACGCTGCGCATCACAGCTACTCTATAACAGACCGGAGAGGGGACCTCAGCACTTGAATTTCAACTTTATTCAACTACGTCACCTCATTCAGCGGTATGAAAACACAGAACATTATACTGACTGTAA
The DNA here is from genome assembly GCA_029874485.1 of Naso brachycentron. Classification (NCBI taxonomy): domain Eukaryota; kingdom Metazoa; phylum Chordata; class Actinopteri; order Acanthuriformes; family Acanthuridae; genus Naso; species Naso brachycentron. Next base: position 12,085,850 of record JAQFJA010000003.1, read on the forward strand.
AAAAACAAACATGGCATCAAAAAGACAGTAACCACTGCATCACTTTTCAGGCCCTTCAACTCTCTCAGCCATCACTGTGGTAAAAAAGCCACATCAATGTCGATTCTGATTTTGTTTGCACTTTCTTATTGTTTGGAGCCTTCTCCAGTACGGTCTTTTGCTTTCTGCTTTGTTTAGCAGTAGAAGCTGCTGTTGGTACAGCTGGTAATGTGGCTGCATTCTCGCTGTCATTCTTCTCCGTATGACTCGCCTAGTCAGAGCTTCCTGCCTCATGGCTGCGTAGACTCCAGCCAGGCACAGTGAGTTCACAGGCAGAGTGGGTGATGACAGGGCAGTCAGGTAGGCGTCTGGTGAATTCTTCAGACCGTCTGAATTGATTGGTTGTTCATATTACAGCCTTGCTGTGCCTGCAGACAAATGAATTTTTTTCCCATTTTTTCTCCAGGCATGTTATATTTGGGTTGCCGTTGGACTGTTAAGAGGTTTTCTACAAATATGACAATAAATGTGTCTAAACAGAATTACCGACCCTGACTTTAAAACGATACTTCACCGCAAAATTATGTTTAGTATATCAATTGTCACCCTTGGATGTCTTGAATTAAAGATTTTTTTTCCCTGCTAGTGTTCCTCCATGCGACACAGGTGATTCAAAAAATGCCAGCCACTCACTTTTGGAAGCCTACAAAACATAATTTTGCAGTGAAGTATCACTTTAACAGTAGCTAAGAGACTGCTATGCAATGTGATGTGTTTTCCAACAAAGTATTTAATTAGTTAATATGAAAAATAATTTTCAGAATGAAAAGAAAATTCTACTCCTGGGAAGAATGCATGAACCTTCGTGAAGTCAAGGTGAGTTTTTTTTGTTGTTGTTTTTTTTTTTTTCATATGTTTAACAAGTTTTCACGCAGCAGAATCCCAGAAAAATCAACCCAAGATCATCTCAAAGGAATGCTCTTACTGCACTTCAATATAGAATGTGAGAAATTTAAAAGTGCAAGTGTATTTGTGATTTGAGAGAGAATATTTGATCATATTTACTGATCAAAATGAGGTCCTGTTCACATTCTCCAACGCTGGATGTGAAATGTAAGGGTTGTAGGGGTAGGAGGCCAGTAATATCACTGATAAATGCTGAATTTAGGTAATCATCACTTTGCTGTTTCTGTCACAAGATATGAGCTGGACTTTATCGTGCCATTTAATAAAAGTTACTCTGAAGATGAGACAGTTAAGGGATCGATTACGGTCAGAGGGAACTCATATCCTTGTATTTTCAGGCTAAACAGTGATACACCGTAAACACCTTAGGTTACAAATGTTACCTGAAAAACATCATTAAGACTACATAAGTGATAGGCAGCCTGTGAAATATTTTACCTCTAACGGCACTTTGAAGCTTTTTAGTTTTATCCTCTGTTTATCTCCTGACATGCACAAGATGCACATGCTTGTTGATGTGATAACACTCCGCCCACGGTTTTCTACTATTCCACTGATCAGCAGGTGGCGGTAACGTGCCATGAAATACAGCAGTCGGTCAACAAAGGCAGTGAAGAGGACTGTAAGCTAGTAAAATAAACATGAATGTAAACATTATAGGATTTTAAATGTCCAAAACGTCAGCTTTGCAAGTGCTTTATGAGGAAGGAAATACATTCAGCTTGGTTGTTTGATCTGAACTCCTCAGTGAGGAAGGTTTTGGTGAGTAACACTGAGTGTAAACATAACTTCTGTTTGCAAGGCCAACATTAATAAATATATGTAATGTTTAATATTACACATGCTAGAGTATTTAGGTTACAGTCTGACTTTGCTTGGGTTGATTTTTCAGTTCTTTGTGTAGTTTAGTGCAGTGGTTCCCAAAATGGGGGGGTCGCGACAAGTACATTTTTAAAAATAATTTAATATTGCATATTAAACCTACTATTGTATAAATTCTGGTAAGATTTTTCTTAATTTCTTTCTTAAAATACTATAATATGGCTGTAAGGCTGTTGTTATTGTGTTTGCATAGGCCTAATAGTGCATGAGCGCGACTGGACACAACGTTACATGCCACCTCCAGGGTCGATGGGGGTCGCCAATCTCTGGCACCGTTATTTTGGGGGATGCAAGCTGAAAAGTTTGGAAACTCCTGGATTATTGAAGTCATTAAAAACTGTCCAGTAACTTGTGTGATGATGATTTGTGTGTGATGCAGTATTGATGACATGATGAACATACTGTACATTTTAGCCCAGTTGTCAATAGGGGTGGGACAAAATACAGATGCGGCAATGTATCTTCATCCTGACTTGTGAAATACAATTATTGAATCACTGGTGCCAAGTATTGGTATTTTAATTTAAATAATACGTTCCCTGTTGACAGATTTTGCTGCCAATTTGACTCACCAGCGTCACTACTTAATGACTCCTCATGGTGGCGCATAAGACTAAAATGTGAGTAAGGTGAACAGAAATGAATTGGCCGTTGAAGAAGCTGATTGTGGGATAATGTCGGACAGCGGTGAAAAGCAGTTATAGAGATGCACCAGCCACTTCCAGCTTCAGCTTTTACAACATCAGTGGGACAATCAAAATTTTTGTATTGATGTATGTAATGTAAGATTGAGGAATTGCTATGTCATGATACATCGTTATCTTGGGCCTCGTCTTGTGTATTGTATCATGAGTTACCCTGCGATTCCCACCCCTAATTGTCAAATATGCTGAACATTTTGTTGTTTCTTTTCACACCAAATCAGTATGTGACTGTCTAAATTTTCTCACAGCTCAAAGTCACACACCAGCTCTCAGAGTAGAAGGTGATTCTTGTGTGTTGTTGGTTTTGAGCTCTGGTTCCCATCCCCGGCCTAAACAACCCCCTTTTCCTAAAGCTTGACCTTAATGCAACAAAACATGTGTAGAACATGCTGGTACTTAAGAGGTCAGCATGTCCCACCAAACGATTTCAGAAACCCATTACAGCTTTTTCCCCTCACTAAAATGTAGCATGGTCAAAAACCTCTTATCATCCCAGTGCATTGGAAAAGCCTGTATTTCATCCTGCTTCCTATTAATCTGTATTTATTTTCCCTTTTTAAATTCAAAGCTTAAATCCCACCTCTGCAGCATTTACCTTCAAACTACATTGTGTTCTAACACAAGCCATATTTTTACCAGAAAGGTTTTATTTTCTAGTCATAGGGCGTGCTTTTGAATGTGCTGCAATGACCTGTGTGTATTTTCCAGCATGGTTAGATTCATTTCTACCACTTTTTTTCTGTTTTTGCATTCTGCATATGCTCACACGATCTGTTTCTTTATTCTTTCAGTCCTTAAAGAAACTCAACCATGCTAATGTGATCAAACTTAAGGAGGTCATTCGAGAAAATGATCACTTGTACTTTATATTTGAGTACATGAAGGAAAATTTGTATCAGCTAATGAAAGACAGGTGTGTAGAGTTCTATCACTAATTCCACATTAACAACAAGATTTGAGAAATGCTTACAGTTTCCTAACCATTGAGTTTTCTGCTTGCTTCTTTGTGCAGGACTCGACTATTTCCCGAATCTGCTGTAAGAAATATTATGTTTCAGATTCTGCAGGGGCTCGCATTCATTCATAAACATGGTATGTCTTTTTCTTACTGCAGGTTGTTAAATTAAATGTGGGCAAACAAGCATTTTGTACCATTGATTCAAGATTCAAGATGACTGTGCAGTGTGTCTCTGTTTAGGGTTTTTTCACAGGGACATGAAACCTGAAAATCTTTTGTGCATGGGCCCAGAGTTGGTTAAAATAGCCGACTTTGGGCTTGCACGAGAAATCAGATCTCGACCACCATACACAGATTATGTCTCGACTAGATGGTGAGTTTCTTTAAGAGTAAAATTTGAGCATTTTACTGTCTAAATAAAATTGTGCTTAATAGCTCAATGCACTCAAGTTCACTCAAGTTACTGCTCTTTTTTGAACCAGGTACAGAGCCCCAGAGGTGCTCCTCAGATCAACATCCTACAGTTCACCCATAGACCAGTGGGCAGTTGGCTGCATCATGGCAGAGCTTTATACCCTCAGGCCTCTCTTCCCAGGCTCCAGTGAGGTTGACACCATATTCAAGATCTGCCAAGTCTTAGGTACACCAAAGAAGGTAATGTCTATTACATGCTGAACATATACAAAAGGGGGAAGCAGTTATTTAATAAAGTCTTTCATAAAAAGTAAATATAAATTTTTTTTTTCTTGGAGTCACTAGATTTTAATAAAAAGTAGAGAGATTTTTATGTTGCCCTGCAAGTTTTCATTGTATGACACAGGTCCCCCCTCATTATTATTATTTTGTTTGATCACTCTTCTACTCTTCTGTCACAGTCACACATTTTCATGTTAAATAAAAGGATATGTAAATGTGGTGTGTAAAGCCTTGGACACACTGTACGACCTGCAAAGTCATCAGGTCTCTTGACTTTTCACAGTTTACAACTGTCTGCTTTGTATCAGGAGTCTTTTAGTCATTGAGGTTTTCACACTACATGACCGATCACACACAAGGGGGTACCCACTACAGAATCCTTTCATTGGAAGGGGCCTTCAGTGTGTGGTCCCCAGTCACTCAACATCGTTAGATTTTGTGACACAGTCTTAAAATACAGCTCCAGTACAACGTTAATGTTCCCTACCACCTGAAAAGTCAGCGCTAACAAGCTTTGTTGTTGTAAAATATTTCAGAAACTATGTTTCATTCAGTCCAGTGTGCGCTCTTTGTTGTTCTGAGAGAGAGAGAGCAGCACAGGTTGAACAAGAATGAAGAGGGGAGAGGTGGTAACGAGAAGGCTGGTAAATCAGATAAATTAAATGTTATTTTTAGATAGTTTCACTGTAGTTCAGTAGCCTACACATAAACCATTACACCATCCACATTGCTTTTTATTTTGATATGTGTGGCACATGAGCTGATGCTGATACTCTATGTGCTGGTGTGTGAATTGTGATGCTAATGGCATCTGGCGGCGAATAATGGACTTTTTTTAAGCTCCTGCCTGCAGGCCATCTAGTAGGTCAGGCCACCTTGAAACTCTTGGTGCTGCCGACGGCCAGTCCGGCATTGCCATGGTACCTGCACACCCATGACTGGGCCAGATATTTGGCATGCTAGATAACCTGCCACAATCTGTCTCAGCGAGCTCATGATTGCGTCCTTGAACAGTGCACACACGCTGACATGTCGTTGATGGGAGAGTGCACTGATTTGCAAACAATCTGGGGTTTTTTTGCCCATGATCTCCAGAAGTTGCTGAAGATGGCAAGATCAGAGCTAAAATCCTGTAGTCTGAACTGGGCATAAGAGGAACTCTTCTTCTCCTTCTAGAATGATTGGCCTGAAGGATACCAGCTGGCAAGTGCTATGAATTTCCGCTGGCCTCAGTGTGTTCCTAATAATCTGAAGACACTGATCCCGAATGCCAGTCCAGAAGCCATCCATCTGATGACAGATCTGCTCCAGTGGGATCCCAAAAAGAGACCAGCTTCTGCCCAGGTAGTGTCAGAGCAAAATTCAAGTATTTCCACAGCCCTCCCTGCTGAGAATGAAAGCTGATTTTTGTCCAAATCTTTAATGTCCTCAGGCCCTCAGATACTCTTACTTCCACGTGGGCCAGGCTTTGGGGACTCCTCAGCAGATCCTGGAGCAGGGCAGACCTCAGCCTGGCCTTGTGCCGCTGCAGGCCCCTTTGCAGTCACAACAGACGCTGCACCAGCAACCCCTGCTGCTGAAGCCTGTGCCCCCGTCCCAGCCTCCACCTACCAATCAACACTGCTCCAACTCCAGGCCTCTTCACCAGATCCAGCCCTCTCCGGTACCTGCAGCTGCCCAGGCAGCAGTGTACCAGCGGCACCACGAGCGGGTGCGAGAGCAGCAACCGAAACACATCCTGAAGCAGGAACAGACTGAAGGAACGCCACAGAGCCATCTTCCTTACATTATTGACAAGAGTCTCCAAAGCAAGGTGAGTAAGTCCTTTAAAATGAGTTCAATCAAAGGAAGGCCCACTGTCCCCATTATCTACTAAAATACACTGTAATGATTTGTTTTAAACATGTTGATGTTGATTTGTTTTTTTAGCAAACGAGACCAGAGTCAGAAAATGCAAACCTGCTAAGCTATCAGTTGAAACCTAAAGGAGGGCGGCGGCGTTGGGGCCATGGCACAGGACACCTTAAGGGTGAAGACTGGGACGACTACGAAGAAACTGAGCAGACATCCATAAGTATTCTCGGAAAAAGTAACTTCACTAGGGAGAAGTCAAGGCAGGGAGAGGATGCACTGAGCAGGTGAGGCTATTATCTGTCATCATGTGTTTTATCAGGGGCGGATTCGGTGGCATCTGCACTGTAAAGATGGACTAAAAATATGCAAAAGACTCTACATTAATATAATACGTCACTAGAACACTGATCTGAAGCCAATCATCACCAGTTATCAACGTTAATATTACTTAAAGCAGGTAATTCTAACTACCTGTGTCTCATTGAGCGCCCTCTGTCTTCCAGATACGGAAATGTTCTGGATTTCAGTCGACCCAAAGGGAATGAAGATGCACCTCTAAACCTGAACAAGAGTTCACCCTACCAAGAACCATCAAGAACTGCTTCTGCTAAACAGCATTACTTGAGGCAATCAAGATATTTACCTGGTAATATACCTTAAAGGATTTTCCTTGAATAAAATAGTTCCCAGTTATAATGAAAGTAGTCTTTAATTCAGTAAATTTAGAGTTGGTTCAAGTGGACGAGCAAGGAATTTAAATATATGTGTATTGTGTATTTGTTCTTTGACTGACTTCCTAAAAGTAAGTAAAATGTAGTAAATACACAATATTTCCCTCTTCTTTCTTGCTGTTGCTTGCATTTTTTATTACCTATTTCTATTTCTTTAAAAAAATATTTTTATCCTAAGAAAGTGTATTCAGCTGTGAATTTATCTGATCATCTCTTGTTGTCTGCTTCAGGCATTAGTACAAAGAAGAACGTGGCCATAAATGCCAGTAAAGACTTCACTGGAAGCCATCTTTGGGGTAACAGTAGTATTCCATTCGGAGGGACATTGCCAAGCAGAGGTGTTCATGGTAAATTTTCTCTGAAGATCTTTTACTTTATATTCACTAGGATCTTTGCCACTTCTCACTGTTTTATTATTATTATTTTTTTTAAATATCAGGTACAAATACTATCCCAGGTGGGTACACGCCATCTTTTTACAAGAAAGACCTTGGTTCTGCTGGTCATAGAGGACATCATGGCTCTTCATTGGAAACCGCATCAAGTGAGGATGACCTTCTGAGCTTTGAGCTTTATGTAATATTCAGCTAACAAACTTACTGTTCATTCTATATTTAATGACACTTTGATACTACTTTAGATTATGCAACATGGCAGTCCGGCCGGAGTCCAATGAACACCTCTGCCAACATGCCATTGGCCAACAAGAGCACCCCTGGTCTGCTGCCTCGCCCACCGGTACAGACCATCCACGGGCGAACAGACTGGTCTGCCAAATATGGACACCGCTAGTGCCCTCTGACCTGTGCCCTAGAAAAGTGATTTTCGCTCTTAAGAACTCTTGTCCCCTCCAAAGAGTAGGCCTAGTTGTTTTATAATCAAACTGTGTACATACATCTTACACAGCAATAATTTTTTTTATTACGTTTACTGTG
>JAQFJA010000003.1:12128637-12142312 GCA_029874485.1 Naso brachycentron
TAACATTAATTAAGGTAATACAGATTTTTGACATTGATAATACCATTGTTGCTGGGACATCATGGGGGGACCGATGCACATTATGAAGTAGCAGGGCGTTGTGAGCTGCACCCAGCCGTCCTCTCTGAACGACTGCGTGAACAATGAAGACTTGTCCTGCGCAACAAAACCACTCGCTGATTACTCTTCTCGATACCTTTTACAAACTGTCTCACACTTTGTCTTTTTTTCTGTGCTGCAGCTAGAGAATTACATACAGGACAGCATGAAGCAGGACATGGTCCAAATCCAACAGACCGCTGTGCACAACCACACAGCTACGATGATTGAAATCGGAACAAACCTGCTGAGTCAAACTGCAGAGCAAACAAGGAAACTGACCAATGTGGAGGCACAGGTGAGGCTGCGTTGCCAGCTGCTTTAAACATACAGAAGGAAGCGACGCGACAAAGTACACACACGCTACGCAGCAGAATACTGCAAAAGCCAAACTGTCAAAACAGTTTGCACATGTTTTAAGTATAAACTGAATAGGTTTCAAAACAGAATAACATGCTATTGAAAATACACATGAACAAAATATGTTTGCCGCAATGCACTGCATTAAATAATGTCGCTTCAGAGGGTTAAAAAAATAAGCGGAGGGAAAAACAGGTATGACTGCGTCAGTTTATTATTGTGGCTACACGTCAGTGACCTTATGTGAGCCAACTCTACAGCATTTCCTGTTATTAGCACACTCGTATTCCCACAGAAAGGGTCTATCAGTTTGTCACAATCAGACATCCGTCTGTTCAAAGACATCAACAGCTCCATTGGAGACACATAGCTACAATCCATGTAAACAACCTGCTTTTTGCTGAGTTCAGTTCCTCCAAAATGGGAAATTAGAGGCAAGGTCCCCAACCCCAGAGTATAGTTCAGTATGTCTGTCTGTGAAAGTAGGTGGATTTTGAAAGTTTCCCTTGTTCAGGTACGTCTGCTGTATCGGAATTTGGTTATTCTTTCCTGTCATGTTTTTCCATTTTGCAAATGGCTGTGTGTTCACTCTGGAGGTGCAAACTGTGCTTTTGTTGAACTTGGGCCACTAATGGAATTCAGAATTTAATATCCAAATATTTTGACAAATTGTCTGTTGACCAGACAAGATGTTATTTAGGATTTTATTCACATGTTGTTTTTGTTCTTTTGCCATACCCTCTCCTGTGTGACATCCTTTTCTCTCTGGTTTTTCTAAATTGCTTGTGTTGCCATTTGCACACTGTATTAAACATCAAAGTGGAGAGTTTTTGGATGCAGCTGCGTAATTTCAAACTAAAAAAAACTCCTCTGATGATAATAAAGAAGTTGTATGTTAAACATGTGTTGTGAGGGGAAAACAAGTTGCAGTACTAGAGGGTCTTGAGCCTTTCTTAGGGCTAATATAATACATCACAGCCCAGAGAATTGAAAAATCAACTGAGAGATGAGGGATGGAGACAAAAGTGTCTTGGGGTTACGACTGGCTGAAATTTTTCTTCTTTTTCATTTGTTTTTAGGTCATTCATCACACAACCCGACTTGAGCGTAAACTTCTCGAAAATTCCTTGTCAACTAACAAATTGGAAAAACAACTCATTGTCCAAACAAATGAAATCAACAAGCTGAATGACAAAAACAGGTGAGGACGTCAAAAGACAAGACAAAAACACACACACAACCGCACAGTGCTGAACCTGTTGCCTGTTTCTCCTCAGCTTTCTGGAGAAAAAAGTGCGTGACATTGAGGAGCAGAGGCAGGTGGAGCTGAAGATGCTCCGAGAGGAAAAGGAACAGCTTCAGACTCTGATACTGAAGCAAACAGCCATTATCGGCCAGTTGGAGCAGCAGCTACTCAAAGTCTCCTCCAACAACACTGTGCTGCAGCGTCAGCAGCAGGAGCTGCTGGACACCGTGAACAACCTCATTCACACCATCTCTGAGAGCTCAGCCCGAGGTGAGTCAGTACTCCAGGTCATTATATTCTCTTTAACCTGTGCTACTGTCATCAGTGTAAGGCAGACAACGCACACACTTTTTAAAGTTTTATATTTATTTTTGTAAAAAAACATACGCATACTTAGAGCAACGATAATCCTGGGGGGTGGACACAATTTAATGCATGCACAAACTCATCCAATCAAACAACTGTGTAACAAGTACCACCCATGTTTTACTGAGACCATCATATGTGGTTGTGCTGTTGTGCCCAAAATAAAGCCACCTAACTTGAATTAACACCTCTCAGACTTTCAGTGCGCTTATAAATGAAAATGCCCACATACTTTTAATATCCAAACGTATTCTCTCTACCTATATTTTCAATAAAAGAACTTGAAAGTACCATATCACGTAGGTGAGCAAAGCATTAGCATACACGCTGCACTGTACAGTTGTTTGGTTTCAAAATAACAAGGCTGAGTTCTACTGCAGAGAGAAAACCTGGCATGATGCAGGACACCCCTACCACATTCACAGACTGCGCTGCTGTCTTCAAGTCTGGAAACACCAAAAGTGGAGTCTACACTCTGACATTATCCAACACTACAACAGAGGTAAAGGTAAAGTAACAGTTTTTTAATTAATCAGACAAGATTAACCGTAAATAGGTAATGCACTCACATAAACCACAACTGGAATAAAATACATCCGCTCAGTAAACTGGTTGTAAAATAAGCAAACATCTGTCAAAGCCACGATAATTCATATATTGCATATATGCACACAGACATGCACTGACCCGCCCACGCTTAAAACACTGCACACTTCTGCAAGGGCTCAGTGAACAGATTTGTGTTTGAGGATGGGGCAGTTCAATTAAAATGTTCTCAGACTTCCACGACTGATGTGCATGTTTGAGCTACAACTGTGATCTCCTTAGATACTTTTCAGCAGATAAGACTTGAACTTGAACAATTGTGCCTCTCTTCCCTGCAACTTGACATTTGTCTTAACCTTTCTCAAATAAGAGGTCATTGTTCAATTATGATTCAGCAGAATGTCTTTACAGAGCATTGATTTTGAATTATTAATTACGGCAACTCCTTGTTCTTTGTGTTCGAAGGCTTTCTGTGACATGGAGACAGACGGAGGTGGCTGGACAGTACTACAAAAACGCTTTGATGGCCGTGTTGACTTTCACCGTACGTGGGGAGAATACAAAAAGGTAAAAGCTATCAAGAAGAAATTCTCCCCTGAAAAAAAAAAAAAAAAACCTAGGCTACGGATTTCGTTCCAAACACACAATACAGTGGCCAGATTTAGTTTTGGCAATCAACAGAAGGTGTGTGAGGGGCCGAGTAATTCTGTGCTGTTAGAGGCAATTTCTGGATGTGATTCAAGAAAATTAAACCAACAGGGAATCCCTAATAGTCTGACACCACAATAATTTTGGGATCAGCTTTAATCACAGCATATCTAAAGTTCCTGCAAGTGCATCTGAAACTGTGCTTATAAACTACAATTAAAAAGGCTTGTACATGATTACTAAAAATAGTGAGCAGCACTGCCACTGCTCATAGGAAATAAATGGGCCAACCCCATGCCAAAAAGAATCTTAAGTCCAATCTCTAGTCCCTCCAGTGCAATTATTATAGAGGAAAGCATTCATGTCATTTCCTTTTATTTGCACCACAATGTAAGCTCAGTTTAAAGTGGCATTCTTTCTTATCAATGTCATTGTGAATGTGAATATTTGAGTTTTTGCGTAACTGTTGAAAGAACTTTGAGTATTTATCAAATACTTTAGTTTCAGAGAGAAATTAATTCTGGTGTGATTGAGAGTAAATGTTTTGTACATGATGATTCTCTCTCTGTGGTTCTGTTAATGGAAAATGAAACCGAAAAGCTTATACTGCAGGGGTTCAGCACGATTTTAATTACACTTCTTTTCTGTCTTTCCAGGGGTTTGGAGACCCTTCGGGTGAATTCTGGTTAGGAAATGAATTTGTCTCTAGACTGACAATTAATCGATCCTACAAGTTAAGAATCCAGCTGAGTGACTGGGAGGGAAACTCTGGATTCTCACAATATGACCAGTTCTCTCTTGAAAGCGAGGCACAAAATTACAGGTGCGTTGAAATGATGGATATCAACAAAATGAATACATAAATTAACAAATGTGTTAGATCTTCAAACATGTTTTATTTTTGCCTAAAGTCGTAATGTTACAGCTCAGGTAGCTCAAGTAATTAAGGAAAGACCATCAGCAAATAATGCATCTCTCTTATAGCAGCGCCAGGTAGCATAGCCTCAAAACTAAATGCTTTGCAATTAATTGTTTTGAATTTTACCAATTATGTCGTGACAGTATTCAGGAGCAGAGTGAAGTGCATTATTAAAAAAATAAAAAGCTTATTTAACAGAACTCAGGTGTAGTAAAGGAGCTAGCTACTTCACACACGAATATCTTCCCAGAGATAAAATCATGAGGCCACTAGAAGTCATTATTTTATCAAACAATATTTGCTACTTCTCTTTTCTACATCTGTTTCATGTGAGCATTTCAAACAGAACGGGACATAAAAGTTAAAGGATTCAGTCACAATAACAGGCTAATTCTCTCCAACTGATCGACTGACAGTGAAGATGACACAACATTAACGGACACACAGACAGCACTGACGGTGATATTCTGCTGAATGTGCTGTGGTTAGCTCCAAACACTGATATGTAAAAAGTATCCATTCTACAATCTTCTACTTTTTTCCGTATATCTGACAGTTATAGGGCGTCCTTAAACCGTCTCATAAATATTGTTACCTCCTGAACGCTACCTTAAAGAAAAAAAAAAAAGTAGTTAATGATCATTAATGCTTAACTTCAAGCAAAACACATTATAGAAATTCCCCTGGATGAACGTTCTTTGCTGTAGTATTCACTTCCTGACATTGATGTTTTGGCGTCAGCCCAAAGAAAATGTAATAAAACTAGTCAGAGTTTGAAAAATAGGAAATACATTACATGTCTTGGAATTCAAACATTTAGCTGGCACCTCTTGGCAACAACACAACTCTCACAAGTATTTTCTTTTCCAAGCCTAAGCTGGTTTCAGGAGAGGAATGGATACTTCCTTTGAATGTGACAAACAGACCTTGAAATGCTCCAATTCAACACAGTTCTATTCAGGTCTTAAGTCCACTTGACTATGACCAATTAGGTCTTCAGTTACTTGACTCAGTAATGTCAAACAAGTCCTACAAATAAAACAGGATTACATGAACGCAAAGTAAAATTAGCATGACAAAATCTGAAATCATCAAGCAACAGAAAAAAAACCTGCAAAGCAAACAGCTCTCACTTTAATCCTTATGCCAAACCGCATTTTAGATCCAGTAGTAGTGAAGCTATAGCCAAAGAACAGAATAAGTGAGCGGGACGTTGCCTTTTGAGGAACAGCAATTATGGACTTCCTCTTCCGCTTCCTGCATTTTTCCTTTTCCATTCTACAGGATACACCTTAAAGGCTACAGTGGAACAGCAGGCAAAATAAGCAGCATTGGGCAGCCAGGAAGTGATTTCAGTACAAAGGATGCAGACAACGACAAATGTGTTTGCAAATGTTCACAACTAACAACAGGGGGTAAGAAACACGTCTTTTAAATAACTTGTGCTTTTGAAAAAATTGTGCAAACTAGAAAAACACAATAATGGCGTCAGTATCTTATGGCACTTGTTTTTGAACAAATTCCCACTCATGCAAGTCTTGGCACTTCCCCCAAAAATCTTCAAGGGCATTTCAAGCGCTCTCATACTTTTGTGACCAGGTCAAAGAGCACAATTAGCTCAGAGTTAATCACTGATCAACTCATTGGGGAATTCAGCCCCTACAATGGCTGACATTAATAGCCTGGGAACAGAGCTTTTCCCTCTCTCCTCTTGAAGTTGAAGGGTCCTCCTCCGTTCCCTTGAAAGTGTCTCCGCTGCCAGAGGTTTGTCTTCCACTGTATTGGGGTCTGCCAAGTGATCATGAAAGCATGAAAACCCTAACCCTGTCCCTTTTTCCCAAGAGAGGTCTCTCTCACATGGGATTCCATACGCACATTGTGCACGGTCTTGGCTGAGTGGCACGGACCCCGTACAAAGAAACCAGAGGAATCTGCCATTACACGTCTGAAGCTGCCTGTTTTGAATGAACATGACGTTGAATGAATGTAATAAATATGGTGGTAAATGGGGCTGAAAATATTGGGCACACCTCTCAGTATAATGCTTTTCAGTCCAATTCAACCATTACCTGTGTCCTTACAGGGGAACTTGAGGGGAACACATCAAAGTCTGTTTACAACAGCACTGCTGCATGTGTGAAAAAGAATGTAGAGGACTTCTGCACTCCAGCATCAGCTGGTTTGGAGACCGCAAGTTTGAAAACCAAAAGATCCAGGGGTGTTAAAGAGAAGCCAGCTTACCAGATCTCTACTTCAGACTTAATTAGCCACTGAATAGCAGAACACACTGCAAACTCCAACTGAACAGTTGGCTATTTGCATTGTGGGTAATGTAGGCATCAAGTTTTGACAAAAGAGATAAATTTGTAGAATAATAAAAAAGATATATCTGGTTCTGCTATGCCAATTTTAATCTTTTTTTTTTTTTTTTAAATATCAATCGATCAAATTCCAAATCTTTGAAAATCTGACTTTCTCTAATAATTCTATAAAGAGAAGATCACAGTATTAGTTTGCTAAGCTAAAATGTTTTTCAGGACTTGTGATTGTCTCCAGATGGCACAGAAGACAAAACCTCCATGTTCACAACTGTGATTTGCTCTAGTTTGAGCTCTAGTGAGCTCAGTAGATATTTTGCAGAGCAAGCAGTGAGTCAATCTGCTCCTCTGTGGTTTCAGCACAGTGCAGTAATAGGGCAGGGGCATTTTATTCCAGCCCCACCAACTTCACTTCTCAAGCCTAAACCATGCCTAACCAAACCATCAAAGACAACGAGTACTACCCAATCAGAGTCAAAGTAATGTAGGTCATGACTTCGCCATCCTGAGAATAACAAGTTGGTGCACTGTGGGTAGTCGCCGACGAGCCGTAGTTGTCATGTGTGACTTAAACACTGCGCAGTGTGAGGCACTAAAGCAGCAGACATGCAGACAGAGCAAAAGGCAAAAGGAAACATGGCTGTGCATTCCAATGCTAAACTACAATCAACACTGTGGAAATGCTTAACCAGGGCAGACATACATCTGCTTGAAGCATCATTTTCTACGCTGTGCTGTGGTAAATTATTTAAGGTGTTTATGAACAAAGCATTAGGGCATTAGAGAAGAGTTTGTGCTAGAGAAAAGACAATCTTTGTTCTATTAGAGTTGCATGCATTATCCCCTCTAACAACATTACAGTCAATTTTTTTGTTCTTGTCTTTTAGGTTGGTGGTTTGATGCCTGTGGTCCATCAAATCTGAACGGGATGTACTACCAACAAGGCCAAAACTCAAATCGCTTCAACGGAATCAAATGGTACTACTGGAAAGGCTCGGGCTACTCACTGAAGTCCACTACAATGATGATCAGACCAATAGATTTCTAAGGTTCTCTTGGAACTGACACGCTCATATTAAATGAGGTGGAAAGGAAATACTGCCTGACAAACAGCAACAAATAACAAAACCAAAAATAAAAATTCTCAAGGAAGCCAAAGCACCTAATGAAAATACTCCTACATACCTTTGGAAAGACATATTTTGTGCATGTGTGTTACAATGTTGAAAAATGGACTGTCAAATGACAAATATCTTTACTGAAAATACTGTGGTGTTTATAAATAACTATAGGTATAAAAAATAACTTGCATTAACAGCCAGATGATCACATAGGAGAGACCAGCACATAATGTGACAGTTTAATTTCATTGTGATGTTGTGTAATCCCTTTAAACTCTGTCTTGAATAATAGCTGCCTGTGTAAAAAGAGACTATGGTACAACATGCAGATAAACTGGTTCATAGTGATTGTTGTGTTTTAAAAAGTTTCTAAAATGTAAATGCAAATGTAAAAATGCCACAGACACATTTGTCTAAAGATATTGTTTCACACCAGAGATTGTACAGTATGTACATTTGTTGTTTAATTTATATGTAGATTTTCAGATTGATATTTAACATTATTATATATGATGGTGATTTGTAACAGATCCTGAGTGCTAGTTCCTGGCTAGTGGCTGATTAACATTTTACTGCATCATAACTGAGGGGAATTCTTTTCATAGATTCCTGCAGTATCTTTCCACATGCTTATATATGTTGACGATCTTTTTGGAATCTTTGGGAATGTTTTTGTTTTGCTTTTTTATTTATGTAAAGTTTATTTTGAAACAACAGAAAACAGAATTTATGAGAAATTGTGAGGAAGCAACACTTCTTACCAACTTTTTTTTTTTAATGTTTGACTGTAATGCTCTGTCAGCTGTTATACACCTGAAATTGGAAATAAAACAGGACCACAAGGCAGAGAGTTTACCACATGGACCTGAACTCTTAAGTCTTTTTCCACAATAGTCCTGTTCTACAGTGTAACAATAAATCGCCTGGTGAATGCACAACTTTCATTTATCATTTCTAGTGCAAAATAAAAATTCTACAAGCTATAAAACTTGCATTGTAGTTGTTGCTTTTAATCACAGTTTTTTAAAGTATTTAAATTTTTATTTCCAAATCTTCACAGGAGTGATTTTTTACTAATATGGACATATTAAAATCCTTTATCAGAGTTTGCGTAATTTTAAATCACTGTATCGTTGTTTTGTTTAATTTGAGGGAAATATGTTTCAATAAACTGTTATGGATTACATAACCACTTGGAAATGTATGTTTTTGGCTAATTCAGTGAATTAAATACCTGACAAATCCAGGTACAATACTACATACTAAATATGAAGATCCTGCTAATCAAACAGTGACATTTGTAACATTTGCAAGCCCAAAATGGTCCTATTTAGAGATATAAATGGATAGTTACAGCGGAAGATTAATGTTTACAAAGAGTTCATGTAAAGTTAAAAAAGTGAAACTGCTTTACATATTGGCCTAATGTGACATGTGGGCTTCGGTTTTAAGGCCTTTCCATACTTTCCACATTGCGTGTCCGCGGGCGGCTGTGGACTCGTATGGGTGTGCAGACTTGAATGCGGCTTCATTTCTAGTGAAAACAATGCAGCTTGGCGATACGGGATATACAGTGAACAGATTGCAGCAGAATAAACAAAAGATAACAGAAGAAGTTTAGTAGCTACACTTCTTTTTACCTTCGCCAAGAAGGTATTGTTTTCAGTGCCGTCGGTGTGTTTGTTTGTCTGTTAGAGAGCAGGATTACGGGAAAACTACTGGGCCAATTCCCACGAAACTTGGAGGAAGGCTGTAGACTGGGCCAAGGATGGACCCTTTCAATTTGGGAGCGTATCGGGCGTGTCGTTGCACCCATAGGGGGCGCTACAGCTCTGAGTTGAAATGGTCAAAATTTGGTGGCCATTACTCTGATCAGTGCCAAACTCTTCGTGAACATAGGGGGCACTACAGTAATGCTTTACATTTTACATTGCCATATCGGAGACTTAGGGGGAACAGCAGGGGTGTCCCCCTCCTTTTGTTAAATGACTCTCCATCTCCTCTGTATGTGTGTGGGGGTGGGGTGGAGGGGTATGTGTGTGCGTGTACCCATGCAGGTGCATGTGTGTGACTCTGCTTCTTGGCGAAGATATGCGCTCTCTGAGTGTCTTTCTAGTCTTTTATCTTTTTTTAGCCAGACTAATAATGTTGCAGCTGTAACTAAATCCACATCAACATGCACAGACAACAGGAGAAAAATAAAGGTAACTGCAGATATGAAGAAGAGCACATTGTTATCTACATGGGAGGATTTATATTTTGTTTAACGAAATGAGAGATCTTTCAGCTTGAAATGACATATGCTGTGCATCAGTGTTTTCTACACTAAAACAATTCAAGTCAAAACATTGTTCTGTTAACACATGTGAAAGCGCTTTGAGAGGCCGCAACAGAGTACAGGCCTGCTGTACTTTTATTATTGCGGACAACAAAAACTGCCAGGTCACGCTGTGTAAATCTGGACAGGGAAGGACTTTCTGTATAAAAAAGACTTGGAAAAAGTCAATGCTGCCATTGTACCAACTGGACTGGAGAGTGGAGCAACCGATTATACACTAGAGCATGAGCAGTCGGCGCGCCTTCCACACAGACAGTCTGCTGGGTCACAAATTTTGGGCTGTATGCGGACATCCACAGAGAGGTCCATGTGAACTCTTGCAGACATGAGTGGATGACAGTTTTTACGTCACGCATGCCAAAGACCCCCACTGACATGGAAAGTATAAACAGGCCTTAAATCTTGCAGTAATTTGTTGAGGTCATGCATCATTATATGGACAAAGGTATATCATTTTACGTTACACGTTACAAAAGAAATGTGAATAAAATTCACTAAAGCTGTCTGCTTTAGTAACGGTAAAAAATAAATAAATAAAATAAAATAAAAATTTAAAAAAATCTACAATCAGTTTATCATCGGTTAATCATAAATGCTGACAACAGCTGAAGACTACACCAGTCTACACAGGAACTGGATGAAAAGAGGGAAGCATGTTGTTTGCCAAATGTTGGCTGGGTCCATAGACGAAAGGCTTGACAAACAGCCATAGGGACATAAAAATGCTTTGTCTGTCACAACAGAAGACATCATGTAATTTCAAGTGGAAAAGTGTTGACATCTGTCTGCATCAAGACCGTACGTCTGCCCTTGCAGTGGCAGGAGGGGACAGTGATTCATGAATGACAAGTTCAGGAAGAGGCAACATTCACATTTCACACAGGATGCTTCAGGAAAAACAAGCAGACTGAAAATGGATGACGGGCAATAAAAATTAGCAGGTTTCCGTCCTACTTCCTCAGCTCTGGTTCTACACGCATTTATCAGTTTTGGGTGCCAAATAAGGTCAAAGAAAAAGATGATTTACACTGTGAAAATAATTTAGATAATTAGGAAATTTTTATTCTAAAACTGAAGGAATTAATGTGATGGATTGTGAATTTTCTGTCAATAAGGACGGTAAAAATATTTTTTAAAAGATAATATTTTCATTAACTAAAAACATTTCTCCTCTATGTGAAATAAGTACCAGTTTATTAGTATGCTGCTACACACATCTTCAGAGCTAAGTAGACGGCTGGAAGTGCAAAACAAAAGCATATATATCTCCACATAAATTTAAAATAAAGTTTATAATATTTCAATATATCCACTTGTTTGCAACTTTACAGAGAAGTTAAATGCCGGTAGTATTTTTATTACGGACACTTTCACTAGTTCTAACACTGGTACTCACCTGTGCTGCGGGAAATTGGTCTGAAAGTTCATACGGTTCCTCTGGAATCCACTGCCTTTGCTCTAAACACCAGAGAATCTACGCAGGACAAATAAAAATTAAAGACAGCAGAGCATATAATCTTCATTTTCAATAATAGCTTATAATATCTTCAAAGCACGAACAAAAATACATACCCATTCAAAAGAGAGGATCCAGCAGCCTCGAGCTATGCCCAGCAGAATATTGAGAGTCCGCCGGTGACCACCAGACACCACATGAGTTGTGCTCTCGCAAACTCGGTCAACGATTGAAAAACCACCCAGTGTTTTCACCACCTGATCCACTACATGCTGCTTCCTACAAGAGGTAAATACAGCAGAAAGCATTCAACACACTTTTTTTAAATGTTTATTTCTTTTATTATTCATTATTATTGGGGTTTTTTTTGTTTTACCTCAAATACAAATACACATGTTGTTAGCAGTTAATGCCTGGTGACATTTATCTTTACACCTGGGCCACACATCCTGCGTGAGCAGCGCGTCTACGTAGCCTTAACTCTTGCTTATTTTTTTTCGGCACCTATGTAAACAGATTAGAGGAGCCACATAGCGTGCGCGAGAGGCACTTCTCACACATGCCTGCAGCCAGCAACACTAGAGCTCAGGAGTCTTTTTCTGAAATCCGCGCGCAGTTCTCTGCTAAAATACACTGAGACACAATCAGTTGACAGTCATACTGACATTACGCCAGCAACATTCGCTATAGTTTCAAAGCAGACCTAACTTTCAAATATTTTTCGAAATAAAGCAAGAGGGGAAGGATTGCTGAATATTCTTTTCTTTGTATTATTGATTAACACAACTGAGCACACGCTTTTCTGTTGAAATGCAACATGAATCAAATTTCTATTAGAATGACATGAAAGACTTCATTATTGAAGGGAATTATCAAAGGAAAACTCCATATAAAGACAAGGCTGGCAGACGCAGTGCTGCAACAGGAACGCTGCTGGACGACACACACAAGTAAGACGCAGAAGCTCCACCACACACTCGTGGTGCTGAGGTACACGCAGGATGGGTGGCCCCGGCGTTAGACTAACACTTTTAAATGTCTGAGGTACTTACTCAGTGGGCATGCTCGTCATGACCAGTGTTCTCATAGCCTGAAACAAAGATTAACACACATGTTGTAACAGGGATAACATTTTTAACAAAGTTTCTACTTAAGCTCACCTAATGATGCTTAACCAATGTATTTTTTATGAAATCTGACAAAAGTTTAAAGTAAAAAAATAGACAAATCAATTAACACACAATGTGTTAAATGCTTTCAAGCCATTTTTATCTTTGGGAAGCAGTTCAACGCCTCACAGTGAGATGAGACACCCACCGTTGTGCTGTGTCACAATAACCACACACTTTGCAAACAATTAAATTGAAGTGAGGCAGCAGTGAAGCACACATTTGCCTTAACTTGCTTCTCTGCTTGTGTTTGTGGGTGCAAATATCACAGAAAACAGAATGAAGTATGTGCCAAGCTAACACAGTTTCTATGAATGAATGAATGAATGAATGAATGAATGAATGAATGAATAAATAAATAAATAAATAAATAAATGCCTTGAGACACTGGGAAATTTCATGCATGTTATGTTTTTTTTGAGATGTCAGTATTGGGAGCTGGTTTGTTGAGCAATACACCCCACTGAACAGGTAAAAGGATCATCATTCACAGGACAGGCAGACTGTGCACTTTCAATAACCCTGCCGGATATCTCGCTGCACAGAGACCAAAGAGGAAATCAAACATCAAGGCCGTGAGTAGAGAAAAACATATTCAGAGCCACTGAAACGGAACTGTAAATTTGTAACCTGACAACTGTGGTCCATCCAGCCCACCCAGTACTTTGACCCCAATACAGCAAGCTATCATCAACACAAACACCTGAGCAACAGTTATGCAGGATCATTGGACCCTTTCCTGCCACACTGATCTGGTCCGCCAGCTGGAAGTCAGAGGGTACGGCCTGATGAACACACTGGTGAATAGTGGTGGTACAACAGTCCGCTAGCCCGGCCCTCACCAGTCAAACATCACAGTAACCCAGATCAACCAGTTGGGAAGTCATTGAGTCGGTTGTCATCGCTCCACGCTACTGCTACTCCTCAGTTGATTTTCCTATCAGAAGTTTTCTTCAATGGGAAATATACTGCTACTGATTCACATCAGAGTCACCTTCTGCTAACACTACACAACTGCCAAAAGGTGACCAGAAAAATCTGCTCCTTTTGATGTCTTTCAAACTCAGTCAAACAACTCAAAACATGGGC
>JAQFJA010000003.1:12208343-12220233 GCA_029874485.1 Naso brachycentron
TATAAGCTACAAGTTTCATCCATGTATGGAGTCATGCAAACCAGGGACAGCAAAACAAACATGAGCACCTGTGGTGTGAGCTCCCTGGCATGTTTCACGGCAGCATGTATGCCCTCTACTGTGCTCTTATTGGCTGTTCCCACAGCGGCAGCCTTCTCTGCTGTCGTGCCCAGCCGACCTGCATGGGTCTCAAAGTTTCCTGCACGCTCTTCAAAAACCTATAAGCATTAATATGGGCACAGAGAGGCTATATTCAGGAGCATTATCGTTTATGGGGTTGCTGTTCTTGCACTCACACACTCACACATCATCTGGTTGGTGCAGAATCAGCAGAAATAAGGCTTGGAGAACTAACTGCTGATTTTTGAATGCAACTCACCTCCTCCCTGTTGGGTGCATCAGGGGGAGCCGTTGCAGCCACAGCCAGCAGTTTAACAGGAGTGGTGGTGTCACTGAAAACGTCAGATACCTCCTGGGTCATCACCTCCTGCATATGCTGCCTCAGATCCTGGCAGAAGCAGAGAGTGTAGTATTGGTCCACTAGGTGGAGCTCTACACCAACACTTTTCAGTAATAACAACGTTTCAAGCATCATATACAGAAACCCAAGACTTCACGTTTTTTATTGCTGATAATGTAAACATTCTGGACGTCTTTTGCATCAGGGTAAATCTTCTTTCTTGTTTAAAGAAATGTGTGCGTTTGTAAGACCGCTGAACTACCTTGAGGCTGTCCTGCAGCTGTGCGGCTGTAGCTCGCGCATGAGGAGCCTCAGCCTCGTCCCTGCTGGCCATCTCTGCCAAAGATGTCATTAGAGCCTCAGTTCGGTCGCAGCGCCCGATCATATCCTTTCGATATGGGCCTAACAGGCCTCCTGCCAGCCTCCTCCCTTCTCCAACCATTCCTCTGATTGCTGCCTGACCTGGGAGAGGCACAGGGCAGAGGTCATTCTCACAGCACATCTGGATTCTTTGTATCTCCTTGATTTTCCATCAAAACACAGTTTGCTCCATGTGTAAATAAGTAATTATCATTCTAAAATCAGAATTGCTATATATTTAGACACAGAGCATCTCCAATTGTCTATTAAGTTCTAAGAATAGAAAGGGTGATGAGTGACTGGGGCTCATATGTCTTTCTTGAAAATTAGAGAACAGGACGCTCATTTTGTGATTCATGCTGACCTCAAAGTTTCTAGGAAGTCATAATGCAATTACTATCAATAGAGTTATATCTTCTCAGAGATCATATAGTGGGCAGGTACCTGTGTTCCACTGTATTATCTCACACTCTGCTCGCAAAAGGAAGCATGCGAGAGAATAGGAGACAACAAAATGAGCAGGAAGAAATACAGCAACAGACATCAAAGCATTATAAAGAACACAGTGGTTAATGGCTGAGGAAGTCAAGTTAGTCATTCAGTGATTCATACACTTAAAAGGAAATGGCACCAGTCACCACCAGCACAGTCATTTCTGCACCACATTCAGAATGAATAAGTGTTAAAATGAGACCCTCTTTCAGTCCCCAGATGGGCAACAAACACCTCACACCTTTTCACACATTTTCCATCTCCCACACAGGCTGACAAAAGGCATCGAAGGTCAGAGCGTTTATTTCTAAACTGAACTACTACATCATCCCCCACTGGAGCTGTCATCCAGCTCACACTCACCTACTCCTCTGTCATCCACTCCGGGGTTGTTTACCCAGCGGAGGGCCTGCTCCATCTTGCCCTCCAAGGTGACGGCGGGTTTGGCTGGTCTCATGTTGGCCACGGCCCGGTTGGTTTTGGACTGCAGGGTCAGCAGCGCAGCCCCAATCTGCTTCGCCAATGCACGGGCCTCCGGGCTGTCGCCTTTACCCCTGAGACAGTGACAGATAGAGGATTTGAGGGAGGAAACAAATGCCGTACAGGCCACATACAGTACTGTAAAAATTAGTCATTAAATAAAGAAATCAAAACTTATCAGATGTTAACAGTTGTACCCATTAAACACCACCAGACACCACCTTAAAGGGAAATACCACCATTAAAGACTGATGCCACTTCTTCATCTATTGCCAACATTAATTTATGAAGTAAACATATAAGGCGTATTTTAAAGTTTCTATTAAAGGTGCTTTATGCAACTTATGTAGGTACAATGCATATTTGAGGTGTAACTGTGCTCTAATAAACACTACAAATTGCGAGCCCTCACAAACTGCCATTCCCTGTATTGAGAGCTCTGACTTGTTTGTTTATAAGCCTGTAAAGAAGTTGCCTAGTGCACCTTTAGAGGTTTATACTAGGAGCACAAGTGTTTTTCACACACATAAACGCACAAGTTCTGGTCCAAGACAAAAATTCTTCAAGAAATATATACTGACTTTCATTATAACTCACACATCTACGGCCAAAATGAGCAAAATATTGTTTACACATTATGGAAATTTGAAATATAAAATATTTTATATGTGAAACATTCCATTAGTGGCCAGTAATTCCTTATAAGTTTACAGTGTTTTTTAATTTAAATATATTCTAAAAGACATCTTTCCTAAACATGAAAATGCATGATGTTCCCAAAGTCTTCTTGTTTACTAATGGAGTCACATTTTCTCCTTTCAAAGTTCAGATCTACAGTTTTTGTATAGATCTGGATAATAGCTGGTTTACATTTCATGTTTATCTCTGGGCTCCTTTCATGGTCATTACATGCAGTGGAAGTGAAGCACAGAATATATAAATCTAACAATGATTTAAACTACTCTACTGTTTAGTAAACTAACCACTTTAAACCTAACAAACTGGTCATCAGACTGCATCTGAAATATATTTCAAATATGGAATTCAGAGGCATAAACCTTGATTTTAGTGGTATTTTCCTTAAAGTTCTTATAAGTTTTGATCCTCCAAATTCTTGCCAACCCTCCACATAAAAACCACAACCCCATCGCACCATATTCAAACAGAAACCTTATTGTAGGACTGATGCCCAGTGTTGACAGGCAACAACATAATTTCCAAGCAGGTAATATATACCAGCTATTGGTTGCATGAGGTTGCAGTTTGAGCCTAGAAAAAGAGGGTCTGAGAATTACATCAGGTTTTCACAAAATGTCATTGGTCGTGCATGTGTCATTGGGTGGAAAGCATACTGTTTGCGTAGCTCAACAAGTCTGGCGGTGAGGCCTGCGATCTCACTGATGGAGCGCAGGATGTCATCCCTCTCTTTGGGGTCTTCACATAGATCAGCAATGCGTTTGGCTTCTGCTAGTAGCGCTCGGATGTTTTCCTCCCCCTCAGGGCTGCCGTTAGGATCAGCCAGCCAGGCCTGGACAATGCACATATATGGCTTAGGTCTCATCTGATGAAATAAGTAACATTACTCTGCACGAAAACATGACAAGAGATTCAAGGATGAGAAAAGGACACTAAACACTGTATATTTTACAGCCCAGCTGCCAGAATCAAGTATTTACTTTGTACATTTCCACAAGCCACAAATAAGTTGAAGCATTTTTAACACTTTAACAATACATATCAAAGTTCAAATTTAATTGAATTTCTTATTAGGAGGAGGAAGGGATAGTGGTAACATGACAAATTAGCAAGATGGTTTTAACCAACAAAACCAGGTATTTTTTAACAAAACATTGGGACATTTTTCAGCTGAGTTAACCCGTTTTAACATTGATTTCTTAACTGTTAAATAAAAAAGTGAGTTTTACGCCTAAATGTAACCAGACCTCTACCACAGCTTTGTTACAATATGCAAATGAAACCTAGGTTTTAGAGAAAAAAGTTTAAACATATACATGACTTGCAGGAAGGTACAATGCCAACATTAACTGTGGTGATTGGGTTGATATTTTAAGCATTTAACAGCTGTCCTCATCCACATTAGGTTTAAAGTACTTGCTGAAAATTGCAAAGTTGCACTTGCTTAGAAATAGAACTAGAAAGACAGAAATAGAATAAATATAGTGCAGAGAGGAGGTGTCATTCATTTGGGAGAGGGTTGTTTTATCTGACCTGTGCAGCATCCAGCCTTCTGGCAATGGCCTGCTTGGCATTGATTAGAGCCTCCAATCTGCGAGTGGCACCGTCCACTTTGCCAAATAACAAGTCTAAGCCCTGTGAGCACTGGCCTGCACGCTGCACACACCCCGGGGTCGGGCCCTGGCCTCTGCCATGGCAGAAAAACACACGCAGCTGACACATTATGACAAAATACATGACAAGAACACAAGGTGGAGAAGACAGTTTAACTCACATTCTCTCATACGGACACTCTACCTGGCTCGTAGATCTGCTATCTGGTCAGTCATTTGTCCCAGAGCTTTAGCGGTTGCCAGTATATCTTTTCTCTCCTTCCCAGCACACAGCTCTCCCACTTTACCAGCTTCATCCAGGATCACACGCAGGGCAACCTCACCGGGGTCTCCTGAAGATGACAACACACCACAGGATCACATCGTGGAGTAACATCTAAAACCTAATTGAGTGTTTCAGCAGAAAGCACAGTTACCTGGTTGTCCATGAGGGTCTTTGAGCCAGCTTTTAGCTTGGGCCATCTTTGACTCAATCAAAGCCAGGCATCTCTTCAAAGCCTCCATATCCTAAGGTGAACAGAAGTAAATGAAGAATTGTCAGTGATGACCTTTGTTGTTTTCATTAATCAATTCATTACTCTTCTAACAATAATATAGTGAGAAACTTCAGGTTGGTGGGGGTGTTTTTTGCTGCCAACAAAGCCAATAGAAATGCCCAAAAACGATGCATTAGTCTGTCTCGATACTTTCAAACTTAATCTTGCCTGTGGCTCTCTGGACCACAGTACATTAATTCTGACTGAAAGTGTTTCTTTAAAAGTGGGTCACAATTACAGACTGCAGATTCATAAAAAATCAGTAAAACTGCTGGGGACTGTAATTTTTAGCAAATGCTTTCCACAGATTAACAAACAGAGCTTTTACTGGAAACAACTTTCAGCTGTGGATTAATACACATTGCTGCTGTCGCAGCTTTTGCAGCAGCAGGACGGTGTCTGATTCAGCAAAAATTACAATGCTGGTGTTCAGTTTTCAAGTTTCTACTATATGAAGCTTTGGATTATGACACATACATCTGTGACAATAGTAAAAATGAGAAAAGTGTAAAATACCAACAGCTTCTCCTTTTAAAGAAACTGAACTTTATAATGTAATTATTATACTTTTTTATTATTTAGGAACATATTTCGCTATAGTTTTTTATGAAGTTTACACTATGTTTTGGTTGGTCATTAATTAATAATTACTGGGTTAGAAACATTGCAGCCAAAGACACATGCTCAATTTTAGGCTCTTAACCTGGTGACCCAAAAGTTACTTTTATTTATGTCTATTCTATAGAGCAGAATTTTTTAAAATTACCAGTAAAAAGTCATGAGTAACAAGATAAGCATTTAAGTTGTATTTCAAACCAGTTTTCAAAAATTCTGCATTACTCAACTAATTAACAGGTATGCTGTTTAAACTATACTAAATTTTTAATTTTAAAGGTAGTTATAGGTAAAATGATACATTTGGGGAAAAGTAGTGACCTCACATCTAGAAGGCCACAAACTCTTTCACTGCTTTATAACAGGTGGAGAAAAAACAAAGAGCCTTTTTCCAGTTCAGTGGAGACTGAACCGCTTAAGTGGAAGCGTTCGATACAGCTCATCTATTATGAATATGTCTGGACACCAACCAGCTCATTTCTATAATTCATGACCTGAGAGGAGGACTCTCATCGTATGCCTGTGGTTCACCCACACACTGACGGTTAAGTGCTTATCACAGAATATGCAGTCCACAGCAAACACACACACAAACACAAACAGACAGATCATTGATCATTGTCTGAGGCTGCTGTGTGCAAAGAAACATGCAGGGTTACAGGTTAGACAAGTGACACAGATCTGAAATTACCAGTAAATGATCTCTTGAAATAGTCTCTGGCTTGCGTCCAAAACACTTCCAAGATTTTCTGCCCACAACAGAATCTTATTGTTTTACTCACAGTTCTATAATATTGTTAAAAGTAGCAACACAAAAAAGGAAAATACCATGACTGAGGGTGGATTGTATTTCCAAAGCAGTTACTGATACTAAAATAAGTGATTTTGCTTAAAAAACCTTAAATAACTCCCATCTGCATCAAGCCATTTGACTTAAATGGACATCTGGAGACAAACAGATGCACATGTAACAGTATAGTGATGCACCGAACATCATCACATCAGCTTACACTAGAACACATGAGACACTTGATGTTAAAAACCAGCATGACAGATACGTATGTAAGCATGAGGACATATTTCCTTCTCTCCTTTCACACACACACACTCGCAAACACATACACACTTGCATGCTGGAAACTGCAGAGGGGGAGAGAAAGAGACTTACCTTCTACAGGGAGGAAAAGAACGGAGGAGGAAGGTAAAGAAAGAAAAGAAAAAGAAAAAACCAGGAGTTATACTAGCGAGCAAAAAGAAAAGTGGAGACAGAAAGTAAAGAGTGAATAAAGTGTGGCTTTGTG
Organism: Naso brachycentron; assembly: GCA_029874485.1. Classification (NCBI taxonomy): domain Eukaryota; kingdom Metazoa; phylum Chordata; class Actinopteri; order Acanthuriformes; family Acanthuridae; genus Naso; species Naso brachycentron. The sequence goes on from JAQFJA010000003.1 coordinate 12,214,897, forward strand.
TGTGCAAACAGGTACTCCAAAGCAAAAGTGGCAATCTGTGTTGTTATGTCATTTTTTTGGAGAGGGGTTAGGATATACAATGAGGAAGACCAGAGCTCAAATGTGCAGCACAGGTCATACTTTGTTAGCCCAGGCGTCTTCATCCCAAGTGGTGAGTTGTAAGACTCTTATAATCTCGTTGATTTCAGCGCTGATCTTTTCAAAGGTGAACCTTCTGTTCCTCTCTGCCTCCTCGACGCCGGCGCCTCGGCTGCTCTTGGTTGCAACAAAAATCTTCACGGCTGAGGACAGAAGCATGAGTGATGATAACAGTTTGAATGGGAGTATCAAAACTGTTCATTAAAGCAACCATGACAACCACGAAAGTGACTGTAGCTAGTAGGTAGAGTAGGTCATCTACCGGTCGAAAGGCTGATGGTTCGATCCCCTGTTCCTCCAGTCTACATGTAGAAGTGTCCTTGGGCAAGATACTGAACCCCATTGGTGAGTGTGTATGAGTTTCTGATGAGCAGGTTGGCTCTTTGTAGAAAAGTCACCTGCCCTTATTGTGTGAATGGGTGAAAGTGCTTTGAGTAGTTAAAAGACTAGAAAAGTGCTATATAAATTTTACCATTTGTAGCAACCCCCCAAATAATGCAGCACAAAAAACAACTGTGGCAAAACCCCAAAATAAACATTCTACAACTTTGGATGCTATAAACACTTAAATTCTAGTAGCTTAAAGGTGTAATAGAGGGTATTTTAACCACTTGGGGCAGCAGAAACGGCATATTACTTTCCTTAAAGTAGACAACTTTTAGGCAAACAGCTTCTTATGATGCATCCAGCAGTTCCGAAGCAATATTAGTGTTTTTTTAAGTGGTGTTTCTAGCCACTAAGTCTAACATTCCCTTTCCCTTTAGGTCTGTTTTAGTTTCGACCAGCTACTGAGGAAAATATCTGACTCCAGTTGCTGAATGCTCCAATACATTCACCTGCTAGTTGCTAACTTGGTCTTCCTCCTGCTAGACACACTGGGTTTGTCAGAGCCTTTTTAGTTAACACAGTTGTTTGCTCTGGCTAAAAAGAGACTGAACCAAAACATTAAGGTTGCTGGAAAACAAAAAATGATGAGCTGAAAGACATGCTAAAGGCTAATGCTAAAGCGCTACATAGATCGCGCACTTGGATAGATAGATTAGCCCAAGCCTAGACCAGAGACTCCGCCCACTCCACTGAGTGGACTTGATTTCCTTGGTCTGGCATTGCCTCCACTTTGAGTGACTCTCAGAGGGAGGGGATTAGATTTTCCCTAACCCTTCCTTATTGGTCTTTGTCTTTTCAAATTTTATCCATGCGAATGGTCTTTGAGTTGTCAGGGGACGTTTTGCCCTCTGTGGAGTGTGTGTGGAAAGAAGTCTATCTAAGTGAGACAACCAACATCAAACAATGTCTCCACAAGCTGTTAAATAGTTGTATAAATGTTATATTGTGGTGTGATTGAGATTCTGACCAACCATGCATCGTGAAAGAGACAAATAAAGGTTTTTTGCTTTACTATCTATCACATTATCATCATGAGTAGACAGCTGGACCTAAAGCGGTACTTCCTGCCTCTTGCTGCCGATGACAGACAAGGACAGACGCTATCTACCCCCAGCAAGAGCTGGCATGAAGGAGCATTGTCCTAAACTGACATGTCGCAGCTACTTTTCCATGTATAAATTCAGCTTTTTTTTTTTTTTCTAACTCACATCAGAGACACAACGTACATCCATATTACTGTTTTTTGTCCTGTAACATGGCTGTGTTGGTTGAAATGTCAGATATTTCTCGACAGACAGCTTAGTCCTGCCTGTGGCTCCCCCCTCATTGGATAATCACCGTGTCAGCCAGGGAAATCACAGCTTTAAGGTGCAATGCCAGTCCATTCAATGGTGTGGATAGAGTCTTTAGTCTGGTCCCAGGCTAGAGCTGGGTAGTAATTACCTGCAGGTTTATAAAAGTTACTACCAGCGATTTATGTAGCAAAATGGTGTGTGATCTTGCAAGACCAAACAATTGGTCCAAACTTTTCTGACATTACATCCTCATGGAACATGTATGTTTGAATGTACAGTTTGCAAAAACTCTGACAGAGTTTCTCTTCTTTGCTGGTGCCTTATACAGTATAAGGGAGCAGCTAGTGGGCTGTGTGTGTGTGTGTGTGTGTGTGTGTGTGTGTCTAGTCAGTCTGACATCCCTAGCAACTAATGACTGTAATTTTAAGCGTTGCTATAACAACTGTTGGATGCTCAGCGACCTGTAATGCCCCCACACACACGCACACCACTCACAGCCACACACATACAGTTGAATGTACACACCTGATATGAGAACAGGCAGCAGCTCTTTAACAGTGTTCATGGAATTGATGAGCATCTGTCTGTGTTCTTGGTGTGTCAGCTCCTGCTGCCTCTCCTCAATCATCTTTGACATTTTGGTCATTCCTGAAGAATAGAGAGAAAAATGGGAAAAATTAATGGTACGGTGAAAGTGAGAGGTTATCATAAATAAACCAGCCAGCAGGCAGAACGCAGCAAAAAGAAGTAACCCTGTGTTTGGTGTTAGCATCACAGATTCAACTACGCTCCAACAATCGGAGGCCGAGAGCATTCTCCAGTGTATTCACCAGCTGAGTAGTTCCAACACATCCAAACAGATCATTACTCCATAAGTGACTGATCTCACACAATGAAAGCATCAGTCAAGTGTGAGAAAACCTTGGCATCAGATTTCCTCTGGCTCATTATGCCACCGTGCACTGACAACACAGTTGACCTTTTACATCTGATGATTAATAGCCTGTTTACGGTGCCGCTCTCCTGCCAGTGAAAGCCTCTGATCCTTAATCACAGCATCTTCATGTCACCGGAGCAGGCGGCTAATTTAGTTTTTTATCAGGACGGATGGATGTTTTACCCTGGAGAACAGTCTAAAGCAAAGGCTGATTGCACAGTTCATGTTTAAATGGTGGCTCTTATAAAGCATCACCACTAATGCCTGATAGTGTGCTGCATTTGCGATAAACCTGTTTTTCTAATTTTTTAAGACAGCAGTAATTATCCTGACAATGATGATGAAAGATAAACTGAGTTTTTTTATAGAAATCATCGATGTATATGATACTGATGTTGACAAATAAAATGTTTAACCTTGGTTGTGTTCATGCGCCAGTGTAAATAGGGCTGCAACCAACTCTTACTTTAAATATCTATATATAGAGAATTGCCTCATTATTTGTATATTAATCGATGTTTCATTTGTTCAATACATTGTCAGAAATTGTAAACAAATATCATCACAAGTCCAAGGTGGCATCTGAAAACCGTTTGTTTTGTCAGATCAACAGTCTAAAGCCTAAAGACATCACATAAAACAAAGAAAAGCAGCATATTTTAGATGTTGTGACAAGGGAATGGTTGGCATTTGTGCTTGAAAATTACCTTAAAAATAATGGCTACAAATGGTTTACCAGTTTTGTTCTGTCTAAATTTGTGACTAACAGTGCCACTGCTGAAATACCACTGCGGTAGAACTGTTGCGCTATATTAAAAAACACATTTCTATCTGCATGATCCCTCTCTCCCCATTTTTCCAGTTTTCCACTGTCAACTATTATAAAGACATAAATGCTCACCAAGATTCTTAAAATATTCTACTGTTTAATAAAACACCTATAATGTATCTGCTCAAATACATTTTGGATGGGGGCTCATCTAATATCTGATTCTGCGATTTTGTTTTTAGTCAAACCATGTGAAATTCACCCCTAAAAAGACATTTTAAGAACCATAAGGATTTGTCTTTTTCCTGCTTTTTTTGTGTTTTTGTTGTTTTTATTTAAAAAAGAAGCTCCTGCTAACCTGGTCCCAGGTTCTTGGTGTAAGTGATGAGGTCCTCCATGGTCTCCACAACCTCGGCAACTGTCAGATACTCAAGAATACCTTTGCACACTCGAATTATCTTGCGCACCTGAAACACAAGACAACACAATCGCAAGCACATGAGGGCATGTTTACAAAAAAGAAGGCTGACAACTGTGATTACAGACAAACGTCTTTATTGTGAGATCAAAAATTCAACGTGTGCACGAGCTTTTTCTCAGCAGCGTTTAAGTGTTTAAGTTGCCCTGTGGTTTGTGTAGTGTGTGTATGTGTATGTGTGTGGGTGTGTGTGTGTGTGTGTACAGTCTTGTGATGTTCATCTTGTGACTGTGAGAAGTTGCTCTTTTAAAAAATGAGGCTAGTGATGAGATGTGGTGAGTATTATCACGTGTCCAATGTGACTCCACTTATTGAGCTGCCATCAAACATTTAACACACACACACACACACACACACAGGCTGGTACATACCATATCCTCTCTCACACACAGATACATGTAGCGCCTGCTGCACACACAAACACACATCATGAGCTATGACAGAGGGAAGTCATTTGATCTCAGTGATTAGATCTGGCTGCATTTGAGACTCCATTACAGACTTGCTCTCTAAGCTGAGTTCCTCCTTGCTCTGTGCAGCTATATAAAGCTTTATTTCCTTGAAAAATACCACACCTCTGAAGTAAGAGTGATCCTGAGGACACCGCATGAGTAGAAGGCTACAAAAACACATACACACATACACACACAAACACACCTCGGCCTCATCGAACGTAAGGAGCAGGTCGGACGTTCCAGACAGTATCCCTCTGGATCCATCGATCAGGTAATCTCGTGCAGGAACAGAGTACGGATCTGCCTTTAGCATCTGAGCCGCCTGGACCAGCTTAGAGCTCGAGTTCTCCACCCTTTGAAAACACAGTTGGTTCAAGATAAAGTCAGGATTAAACCCATTATACATACTTACCAATAACAAATATCTATCAGCTTTTAATCAAATAGACCAGAGTAAAGACAAGTGTCTGCCACTTGGTTTAAGAGGCTGCTGTCCTGGTAACAAGAAATGGTTAAAAGGTTTATAAGGTGTTGTAAGGCATAGGTGGGGTCAAGTCCTTGTTTTTCATGTCACAAGCAAGTCTCAAGTCTTAACACTTTGAAAGCTCTATCACTAAAAAGTTTGTTGAGTCTGAAATCATGTAAACCTTTAGACAAGAAAACCTGCTTATTTCCCTTTCCAGTTTTGGACTTTCATGTGCATGCCTTTAACGAATGATGAGTTTAACCTGAAGAAGCTGATGGATTTTAAAAGTACTTCAGTAAAGCCAAGTCCCTCCTCTTTCTGACCCCCATTGGTCAAGGTATCGATGGCTGCTGGTTCATCTATTTATAGGCTGGCTCACATTCCCACACACCCCCCTCTAAACCCTGCGAGT
>JAQFJA010000003.1:12242147-12265364 GCA_029874485.1 Naso brachycentron
ACAGTAGGTGATTTATTTTTCTGGCTCTTTTCTTTAGGTCTCTAGCAGACTGCCTCTGCTGTCCGGCTGCTCCAGCAGACCTCACACTATGGAACGGACCGCGCTCAAACAGAACCAGCTGTGTGGCTCCTGGGAAATGAAGGAGAGACTTGGGATGGGAGGCTTTGGGCACGTCTACCTATACCAGCACCTCGTAAGATCCTTCAGTACCTTGTATGCAAAAGACAACATGAACTCCAAACCCAGATGTGACTTTCTCTTGGTTTGATTCCCTGTTTGTGTTTGGAGCAGGAGTTTGGAGAAAAGATAGCTGTGAAACTTTGCCGCCTGGAGCTGAACTCCAAGAACAAAGACCGCTGGAGCAGAGAGATTCAGATCATGAAGAAGTGAGTTTCACAAAATAGCCCATGAACAAACTTCACTGTATGTCTTTTGTTAAACCACTCCCATATGTTTGGCTCTCTTTCTGTCACAGACTGGACCATGTGAACGTGGTCCGGGCCAGAGAAGTTCCTGAAGAGTTGAGCTGCATTGCTGTAAATGATTTACCTCTGTTGGCCATGGAGTATTGCTCTAGAGGAGACCTCCGCAAGGTACAAAGTGGGTATTTTAAAAGGGCCAAAACTGTGGGGTCTCCTCTCAAACATGGCACTGTCAAATGCTGTATCTCAATATTTAGGTGCTGAATAAACCAGAAAATTGCTGCGGGCTCAAGGAGAGTGAAGTCCTCTCGCTGCTCAGTGACATTGGTAAGATTTTCCTCCACATTTTCTTTGACAAAAGTCATGTTATCACGTGTTACTTTGGAAAGTATATGGAGTGATTTTTCTCAAACACAGGTTCTGGTATTCAGTATCTCCATGAAAATAAGATTATTCACAGAGACTTAAAGCCAGAGAATATAGTTCTGCAGGAGGTTGATGGAAAGGTAAACTAATTTCTCTTTTTCCGTGCATGCAGTCAAAAGTGCAAGTTCATATCTTATTGCTGTTCTGTTCCTTGCTATAATAATTAAACTATTTTTTCCTCCAGCTTGTCCATAAAATCATAGATCTGGGTTATGCTAAAGACCTAGATCAGGGCAGTCTGTGTACATCCTTTGTTGGAACTCTGCAGTATCTTGTAAGTGTTTATTGGTAATACAATACTGATTTTCTTTTTTTTCTAAATATTTGTCACCAATCAGTGCCTGCTTCATAAATCTGTATGTGCTTTAGGCTCCAGAGCTGTTTGAGAGTAAACCCTACACTGTGACTGTGGACTACTGGAGCTTTGGGACAGTGATCTTTGAATGCACTTGTGGCTTTCGCCCCTTTTTACATCATATGCAGCCTGTACAGTGGTGAGTTAACACAACGGCAACACTCGTGTGTATTCTGAAAACACATGTTATATTGTGACATAAACAGTGAATATATAGAGCAAAAGAAAATACACATAGAGAAGCAAAACATGTAATATTCCCAGGCAATTTAATAAAATGTCTTTAATTACAGTATCTATGAATCACAGCAAAACTTTACACTTAAATTTTGATATTCAAGTGTAACAGTTGACGATTAGTCGGGCTGGGCAATATATTGAATTTTTAAGATGTACCGATATATTTTCAAATTTGCTATGCAAATTCTATTTGCATAGCTGTGTGTATTTTGTTATAAAGGATTTTTTTCAGTTTATTTTATTTAAGGAGCATTAATATTCAGTGTATAACTGTAGTTTATTTTTCGTGTCCTTTTTCATCTTCATGTTGATAGTGTGCAGCTGTCTGTCTGGAAATAAAAGTTGTGAAAATTTGGCATTTGGCACATGCGGCTCTGGCTGAGAACTAACTTTCTTTTTTTTATTTCTTTATGGAAGAAATACTGATATATATATATATATAATATTTTTTAATATTAATATTTTAATATTTTTAGCTGAATTGCGAAACATTATATATATATATACATGTTTTGCAATTCAGCTAAAAAATATTGATATATGTTTTTTGTTTCATATTGCCCAGCCCTAATGACTAGGTTGCAATAAATTCAAAAATGAACACTACAGGCTCACAATGTACCAGAAGGAAACTGGATTTAGAAATGTATGCGTAATATAAGCTTTTTAGTAATGGCTAATGGTTGTAATGTAACATTTTATTAACCTGCAAAATATGCCTGTTAAAGTTGTAGGCAGACTAATAGAATTGTATACAAAATTTTTTTTTTTAGAATATTTGTGACATTTTATGGATCTGATTTCAGTTTGTTGGCTTTTTTTTAAGTTCTCTCTGGTTGCCTGTTTTGCTGTTTTTGTAGGACAAGTAAAGTCAAGAACAAAGGTCCTAAAGACATCATGGCAGTGGAGGACATGAACGGAGAAGTCAGATTCTCGACACGACTGCCCTATCCTAACAATCTCAGCAGGTAGGGACACAGAGACTCTTTGTCAGGCCTACAAGTCAAGCTTCCCTTACCCTTAAATCACACGTGTGTGTGTCTGTGTGTGTTTTTAGGCCCCTGCTGGAACCAGTGGAGTCTCTTCTGCAGATGCTGTTACTGTGGGACCCTGCAGCACGTGGTGGAGGGCTGGATCCTGACACGAACAAGCCGTGCTTCTACACAACCTTACAGAACATTCTCAACATGAAGGTGAATAATATGAACTCTGACTGTGTTTTGACTCACTTAAACCAGATTTTATTGAGCGTTTATGATTTTATGTGTCCCAGCTGAGGACAGCATGCAAAGCAAACCTCCCTCACTTTGATCCTTTATTTCTCCAGGTGATTCATGTGTTGGACATGACATCAGCCCAGCTGCACTCGTTGGTTTTGGGTGCTGAGGAGAGCTTACACTCCTTGCAGCTTCGTCTGGAAAAACAGACTCAGACGCACATCTCCCCGCTGAGTCAAGAGTTGCTGCTGGAGACGGGAATCTCCCTCGACCCACGCAGACCGCCCTCACATTGTCTGCCAGATGGATTGGTATGTGACAAACATATGCCGAAACAAAAGTATCTAATGTTAAACAGGCACAGCCTCAAGTTCATACAAAACAGATGATTTGCTGTTTTTTATCTCCGTATTTCAAAAGTACTTGAGGTTAGGTAGAGGTTTGTGGTATTTCTGCATTACACTGCAGTTGTTGTTTTGGGTAATATGAATGATTTTTTTGTTTGTTTTGTAATAATTTATGGCTTCATATTTCAACAGTTTTGTTGAAACATTCAGTGTCTAGTTGATCTTGTGTGGAGTAAAAATAAATGAATCTGATTGTAAATATGTGTGTGAGGACTTAATGAGTGAATGCATGAAGATATTTCACTTTTAACCTCTCTCGATCCTTTAGATAATCTCGGCATAGGTTACTATTCGAGTATTTGTTCTTACCAGTTCATGTCTAGGAACACACTCTTTAGTATCCATGGTGATGTTTGTCCTTTTACTTTCAGAGAGGCTGGGACAGCTCCATAGTTTTCCTGTTCGATAAGAGTCTGACCAAGTACTCTGGACCGCTGACTGCCAGACCTCTGCCAGACAGGGTCAACTTTATAGGTGAGATATACAATACGACTGTAAACTGAGCTTTGAAATAATTTCCCGTGAAAGGTTAAATAAAACCTTTTTGTTTCATTTTTTAAAAATAAATTGCTCATCTTGATAAAGCAGTACTTTGTTGGAGTTTTGCTCACACCCTCAGATGCCACCCACTAAACTCCTGTTTTCAGGATTATTCAAAATGTTTGCTTGGACTTCAGCTCATAAATGTTTTTAGTCACCATAATTTTATCATGAGTGCCCAATCAGTACTTTGCATGTGCAACTCTGGGATGGCTCACTCCATAGCTACCTCCATCATCACCTCTGGTAAAAAAACCCCAAATACAATGGCCTTGTGACTGGATTTACCATCTTGACGAGGCATTTTACTTGCGTGGGGCAATCAGATAATTGCTATTGTTGAGGTTTGACCCCAAAAAAAGAAAATGCTTAGGCACTTCAGACTTTCCTGAGCACATTTTTAAATGAGAGACTCCATCATTCTCTGACCTGTCATGTTAAAATCAATGAAACCAGAAAACGATAGATAAATGGTGAGCAAGATTACCTATTATCTGTTGAAGGTCATATAACAAAAATGTCAGTTAGTTGAAGAGGAGTCATCAGAGGTGTGTGAGATTAATAGTTCCGTCTTAGCTTACAGACAGTTTTTGGTCCAACACGCCATTTAATTTAAACTAGTGTGTGTGACGTTCTTGATGTTTTTAACGTCGAACACTTTGGAAATTGTCTAAAGTTCTTTGAATTTGTTGACTAATTTAATTTGGGCACTTGTGTGTGTTTTCTGTATTACATGTTTATTCAGTGAGGGAGACTAAGACTCAACTCCCACTGTCTGCCCTGAGAAAAGTGTGGGGGGAAGCAGTCAGCTACATCTGTGGACTGAAAGAAGACTATATCCGCCTGTACCGAGGACAGAGGGCGGCCATGTAAGTGCACAAACACACGCTCGCATAAACATTCACCCACACACTGAAACATCCTTACCTTTTGCTTTCATCTGTGTAGACTGAGTCTGCTGCGTTACAATACCAACTTAACACGATACAAGAACCTGCTGTTCTCCCAGTCGCAGCAGCTCCGAGCCAAACTGGCCTTTTTTAAGACCAGCATCCAGCACGACCTCGAGCAATACACCAAACAGAGACACAATGGCATCTGTGAGTGGATCTTAATCTCCTATTGTGATGCCAAATAAGAAGTTATTACTGAAGCCTTGAATGACCTGTTTGCTGTTGTTTTGTTTATTTCTGAAGCTTCAGAAAAATTGTTAAAGACCTGGCAGGAAAATGAAGAGAAGGCTGATGAGTTTATGAAGGTAGGACACTTGTGTAATTCATAGCAATTCTACACAAACTCGCCAGCAGTTGTTAAAAAAAACAACAAAACATTCAGAGTTTTCTCTGCTGTAGGCTGCAGATGTGGCGAACCTGGATGAAGAGATTGTGGCCGTACATTTTGAGATTGTGGAGTTGCAGAGGAGTCCATTTGCGAGGAGACAGGGGGATGTCATGGAACAGCTGTCAGTATTTCTGTTATATTTATACCATGATCATTTTCTTTTAAGTCTGTATAGAAACAAAAGGCAGGTTCCCATATGTATGTCAAAACAGCTTTTAATTGCTGTTATTATTCCTTTTCATACTGGCTGTTAAGAAACATGTTTCTAAAGTGGTTTCACTGGTGGTGATGGGAGCCACTTTTTGTCTCTGTCGTCCTGCTGCAGCTCAGAAAGATTACACTGTCTGAGAAGAATTTGGTACTAAACAGACTGTTACTTTGGAAGATATCCACCTGATGTGAAGCCTCATGTTTAGAATACACTTTTTGCATGTTACTTCCTTTAGATTCATGTTAGGAAGGAATCTTTTAATAGCCAGTATTTACAGGAGAAATGATAACAGCAAACAAAAACTGTTTCAGTGTGCATATGGACATCTAACTGTTCTTTTAAGACACACAAAAAACTGTGAAGCTATCTGTCTAAATATAACTATTATGCACATGTTCACTCTCTTTTTTCCAGTGAGGCAAAGGCTATTGAACTCTACAAGCAACTGAAAGCAAAATGCAAAAGTTAGTACAAATCAATACAAATTTAAAACAGTAGACTTGGGTTATAGAGGTCCATGTGTTTTTTTGTTGTTTTTTTATAGCCAATAAAAGATCTGGGTCGTCTTGTTCCTATGTAATGCCTGTTGCTATGGATACAGTTCACTTGTATAACAAATACATTGGCTGTGAAGAGGTGCAGAAGGATCCTCTGAACAAATATGTCACAGGGGTCCTTATTTTTTAATTAATTCCTCCGCATGGCTGTGATTGGGAGTAGCAGGATGGCATGCAGTATGTGTTAAATTCAGGGGTGTCAGATGATAGTATTTGGATGATTATAGAAGTATGTGTTTGTGCAGGTCCTGATCCACCCCATGGCTACAGTGACAGCTCCGATATGGTGAAGACCATACTGCAAACAGTTCAGAACCAGGACAGAGTGCTGAAAGACTTGTACACTCACCTGAGGTAATTTGTCCACGTGCACACACGATCATGCAGTCATGCAATCAAGTTCAGCACAACTGAGGTATAATGTTACACTTTCCTTTGTGTGCCATCAATGACTTTCCTCATCCTTCTTTTTTTCTGTAGTACAATTCTGGTGTGTAAACGCCGCATTGTTGATTTGTTCCCGAAGTTGGAGAGGGCGGTTGGGAACATAAAAACTGCAGAGGCAGCAGTGATGCAGATGCAAATGAAGAGACAGAAAGAGTTTTGGTACCTTCTCAAGATTGCCTGTGTGAGTATATACAATTTGCAAAAAAGAAAAAAAAGGGATGGCTTAGGAGCTCGAAGCTCTGCAGTACAGTACGAAATGTGTACATCAAATAATACTGAAGCTAATACAGTGTGTATGTTCCTCTGTTTAGGCCCAAAGCAGCTCTCCATCACAGTCTCTTGTGCAAAGACCCTCTGACAGGTAAGACCTCTGCAGGTCATTTTTTTCCACAAGTTCCACACAGTTTGCTTTACAAGATGAGTTTAAATCTACACCAAGCAGAATGTGTTCATTGACTTCCCAAAACCAGCTGTAGGATTTTGAACAAATCACAAAGCTGCCACTAGAGGTCGCCCCATGCACATCAAAGTGTTGTAGCTTGCAGGAGCAGAACTCACAATCTCTTTATTACTACCGATGTGATTATTATAATATGGAACCTAAAAGTGAAGTTTGATTTGTGCACGCCCCTAACATTTGTTACATTAAAGAAGGGCTACAGGTTTGATGAGTGGCTATTCTATCACAAATACAAGATAACTTTCCCATGCAGCCAGTTAAGCCTCTTGTTTTTTTTTCAGTGAAACTGTTCGTCAGTTACTGGATGAGAATCAGCGTTATCTGAGTCAACTAACTTCTCTGCTGCAAGACACCACCCAGGAGATGGAGCACAGTGTCACGGTATGGTATGCTACACAGGGGTGACGGAGTGTGTTCATGCCTGAAGTAACAGGTTATAAATAAACTTATTGTTCAGAGATTATGTTTGACACAGCAGAAGACGTCTGTAAAATGGCTGATTATTGTAAATGTTCTTAGTTGCACCTTTAAATCATTTGCATTCGGTCGTTCATGTGGGATTGGAGATTTGCATGAAAATGTTCAGTGGATCGTAGACTGAGAGTGTTGCAGATAGTGATGTTTGGTAGCACAGTATGAAGATGCCTGTTTTCTCTGCAGGAGCAGGACTGGAGCTGGACTCAGTACGAAGCAGTGAAAGCCCGACCGCAGGAGCTGTAGAAATTGACCACAAACTCGGTTTTATAAGTCAGAAGTATATACTATGAACAAGTGCCTTATCAGAATTACACTATCTGAGCACTTTGCAATTCCATGTGGTGTCATTTACATGTATGTTTTGCTGTAAGACTGTGTGAAACAGCATGATTTTGTAAGGTAGTCATGTTTTAACTTAAATGTATATTATTAGATTTTAAAAGCTATTTTCAGATGTAACCAACACTTATTTATTTTACTAGTAATATAATTTAGATGGTTGCTGCTGACAAATTATGCAAGATGAAATGTGCATAAATTGTATAAATGTTTGAAACATATCTGGAATCAGTTTGTCTTTTCTCTGCAACTGATGAAGATGCCATGTATCTCGTTATTTACATTAACGCAGTGGACCAGACAACTGTCTGCACACACAGGAAGTCGCTTGTTTATAAGACCTGGAGTTCAAAATTCTCTCGGGAACTTGTGAAATCCAAACAGAGAGGAGGCAAACAAGAGTAACACGCACACAATAACAGAAATTAATGCTAAAAAAAATAAGTGAGGGGCATTGTTTTAGGCGGTGCATTTAGAGCATATCACTGTTTGATTATCACAGACCATTATCTTTCTCTTTATTATAGTGAAGGAGTGTTGTTGTTAAGTTCTTAATAATTGTAAAGTAAGATGCAAGAAAATGCAGAATTTCCAAGTATTATTTTACTCATACACAGACCTCCACCATGAAGTGAACGTCACCGGTTTTATATTTCAAGGTAGTATTTTTGTGTCATTTGTTGAGTTGTAATTTTGTTTGTATGTACAATAGGAAAAAATACTGAAATGTAAAACATGTATATGGAATTCACATACACCCGTCTATAGTACATACAAACAGCCTGTACAGTTGATGAAAGCTAAGAGTAATTATGTAAACGTTATTTGTCCTAAAATTAAAGGCTAATGCAGCTGCAATATTTTGCCCTCAAAGTCAAAACGTGAATTTCTTCACTTTGTAATATGTTACGATATCCTACAGTTACATGGAAATGGCTGAAATGTGCATTGCTCTAAAGAACATGATTTAAACAGTCAAGACACTGTTTGGACTGTTCACTCTTAAGACATTCTTAAGACACAGTTGACATATTGTCTTTCTAAAAGTCAACTTTAAAGCGAAATTTAGGAGCATGTTGAATTGAACTAGGGCATAGAAAACCTGGGAAAATATCAGAAGACTGACTAGAAGGTTTGCTCCAATAGAAACGTGGATAATTAACATAATGTCGCTAAGCATCATGGGATAACTACTATCTCATCGACGGAGATTGGTACACCGTGTTAACAAGAAGAGATTACCATTTTCAAGCTTATAAACATCACAGACGAATAACGTATATGTCATCAAAACCATTCCGACGTTTCCAACCATTATACAAAAAGATTGTTACAGTCACTCCTATATATGTGCGCTGATCTCTTTTCGTCTCTTTGGATGTGAGGGCGATCTGGCTGCGACATCTGTCACCCCATTGATCGCTAGGGTTGATTCGGCTGATCTGGCTGGCTAGGCGGGTGTCCCCTTCCTCCCTCACCGTTCCATATGTGTCCCTCCCGAAGCTCCGCGCTCGGTGGAAGAGGACGTGGTTCCCCCGGCGGACGAACATCCATCGGTGTACCAGTAGCTGCGCTCCCCTGCTAGAACCTCCAAACAAGCTCAAGGCCCATTTGTAGGAGAAACGTAGGGAAGTCAAGCTCCAAGCGTCAGACACATCCAATTGCGGCGCTGCACGTGGCAGTCTGCCTTCCTTTTGGATTCATATGCTGTTTCTTTTTTTGTTTTGTAATTATTATTATGGATGTTGCTAACCATATGACTTTAGATAGATTAAGCTGTCTGCTTAAGAAAAGTGACGTTTAATGATCATCGTACTTGTGTTCAATTGAATATATTTTCGTAGCGCCCACTGACAGTATAAAGGACATCGCCCTTTTAAAATGACTAAAACGGTAGTATGTCCGACTGCACCTGAAAGCAGCATAATGTATCGAGTAAAAGCGAGAGCGAAATCTGTAGGAGGCGGGGTGAGGGGGATGGGTTCGTTGTATGATAAGACCAGAAGGGAAGACGGTTCGATAAAGAGGTAATGTTACTTTTCACTACAAGTCATTTAGACATTTAACGCCTACGTATTTTTAATCCAGTTTCAGGCTGAGGTGAGCTACATGGTTTGGTTTATCCCCGTTGCCAAGCAAGCTTATGTTAGCATTAAGCTACAAGAAACTGACGGGTAGCTCATTTCCGAACACCTCCGATAATGAAAGCTATCGAGCTAGCTAACGTTAACCTGGCTAGCTAACGTTAGTTAAGTATTACGAAGTGTGTCAGTCTTTGCTGTTGTTAAATACATTTAGACTTTCAGTGTGGTGGTTGAACTGAATTATGTTAGACAGATTGAGTAAACACTTGTTCCATGCGTTGACACAGAAATAACTTGCTAACAGCTAACAGTTGTCTCTACAAGTAACGTTAACGTAAATTCTGCAAGCTAATCATGAAGGTTAGCGCAAACTGTGTAACGTTGACATTCTTGCATAACGTTACATTGGGACTTCCTAATTGTGGCAGCTAACTGTTAACTTGCTAATCATTATGAGAATATACGTTACCATGCATATTAATGATAAAAGCAATTAGTTTAGTGTGAAAACTTGCTGTGGCATGCGTCACAAGTTAGCTATAAATTTGCTGTAGAAGCACTTTAATTTTGAAGAAAATGTATATGTTCGATTGACGTTCAGTTAACATTTTTGACTTGGGTGCACTTTCTTTCATTCCAAATATCGATGCGTTTCACAGCAGACATACTGAGGACCAACAATGGCTTCGTTCCATTGAGTGTCACAGCAAGCCAGGTCAATGAGCGAGCATGCACAGTACCAGAGCTCTGGAACAAGCTCACCTAATGACCTGATGGCTTTCATGATGGACATTTTGAGTTGTCAGAGCAGGAAGAGCACAAATAAAATTAATGACGTCATTTATTGTCTTTTCTGCAGATGGGCTCATGGCAAATTGTGTCAAACCATGCTAAATGCAACTGCTATATTTTATACAACTTTTCTGCAATGTGGATATCATATTTATTAGACTAATATTTTGTCCACTCTGTTTGAAAATAGACCAAATATAAATACACCTGTTGGTATGATGAATACAGTATTGTAGTAACACAAACTACAGCCTACAAAACAATGAAGTTGAACCAACATCTGTAAAGAACAGTTTCAGAATGATTACTTTAAAGCCCTCGTAAAGGAATGCTGTGTTGCTGGGCTGTTGTATTGGTCTCTGTTAATTTGAGCTAGGCTCACCTGAAAAACTGGTGCCTGACTGTATGCGCTGTTGTTGACAATTACAAGGAAGTTTTATCCATAGGCTTAATAGTGCCCTGAGTGCATAATGTTGTTTCTCTGTCTGTAGGTGAGAGCCAGTGAGGATGACGATGCCGCATGTAGGGGCAGTATTTGCTGCAATAGCAGGGGTGATGGCCATCATGTTGCACTCCTCCATTCACAAGATAGAAGAAGGACACCTTGCTGTGTACTACAGGTATCGCAACACTTGACCCTTAAAATCTGGTCCTAACAAAAATTACGCATAATACTAGAATGTGGATGACGTAGAGTTGTTTGGGTAAGGCCCATTTCCTGATAATGATATCCTTACACATTTAATGTGTCTGGAAATATTATCCGTGATACTGAGGGATATATTCTACAAATATATCTGATCAAAGAGAAGAAAAATGAGAAGCCATCACCACACAACACAGCTTAGGATTTTTTTAGTAGGACCGAACATGGTCTTGCAAGTGTCCTTTTTTGCAGTTTAATCAAATGTAACTGGAACTGATCCACAAGTATGATTTAAACAAATCTTTAATAGTCCCTGCAGGGAAGGTAGTCCTTTTCTTTTGTCCACCCTATCTAAATGTAAATGTAAATGTATCTAAATGTAAACAGGAGGTGATGCTGAGAAGTTAGACCTCATAATTTGTTTTTTATTCAGAAAATGTTTGTATGTATTTCAGGGGTGGGGCATTGCTGACTTCTCCCAATGGTCCTGGATATCACATCATGCTGCCTTTCATTACTACCTACAGATCAGTACAGGTATGCCCACCTTTTATCCCCAAATGTAAGAATCAAGCAGGCACATTAAAACCAGTGGGAGCATCTATAAATACATCAGCTAGAGCATGCAAAGACTTGCCATTCAATCATGGATGCAGTGGCTTTATTTTATAAAAAGTCAATGCACAATTTGTTGTGGCAGATTCCGTAAATACGAACAGCAAATCATTTTCTAACAATTGTTGTAGCCACAACTTGTATATGAGTGTTAACATCAACGATCAGGTTTAATAAAATGCTTTTTGTGAATCTACTTCCACGATGAACATTAAAGTCGAAGTTAATGAATCATTTATTTATTCTGTGTAATGCTTTTCAACCTCAAACAAGCATGTAATACTTGAAACTAGAAGCATACAACTTTGAAAAAGTAATCACATCATGTGTGAGAATAATATTGATTATTTGAGTTTTTGTGTTTCAGACAACACTTCAAACTGATGAGATCAAGAATGTGCCTTGTGGAACAAGGTAAGACTGAACTGTTCAGAAATTATCCCATTCATTAAAATGATTATGTATTTAACAGATTTTTTTTTCTTTGCAGTGGTGGTGTAATGATTTATTTTGACAGGATAGAAGTTGTTAACATGCTCGTCCCCTCGGCAGGTACAAAATGTTCTCAGTTTTTGAATTGCAGAAGTTCCTTAATTTCCTCCTTCCTCTGCTGGGCTTCACAATAACTGCTGCTTTTGTTCTTTTTTTTTCGCAGTGGTTGACATTGTGAGGAACTACACTGCTGATTATGACAAAACTCTAATTTTCAACAAGATTCACCACGAACTTAACCAGTTCTGCAGCGTACACACTCTACAAGAGGTCTACATCGAGTTGTTTGGTGAGTATATAGAGAGCAGCTTGAGCTGTGTGTTCATTCCTAAAATTCCTAAAGCGTGATACACATTGTTGTACTCAAACAGCTGCTGTTTGTTGTCTTACAGACATTATAGATGAGAACCTGAAGACTGCCTTGCAGAAAGATCTTAATGTCATGGCACCTGGACTTACAATACAGGTATGTCTTAACACAGACACAGCCTGAGCAGTGTAAGAGTTAGAATGAGTGGGATTCAAGGCAGTCAGTGTCACCTTGAAGAATTTGGCTTGCTTAATGTTGCAATACTGGTTATAAAGTCAGGCATGTGTGTCAAGGCCATTTGAAGACTGAAGCTGCATTTAAACTTGTACATACTTGGGTTATGGCATAGACAGAGCTGTAGACTACACCACTGCCTTAACCTTCTACTGAGACAAGGCAAAATACAAGTTAACTGGATCTAACTTCAGCAATAGTATATGTATGTGTGTAGCTCATCTTTGTGAAGTGAATCACAGTACAACTTTATGTACAACACATCCATCCAGTTGCTATCAAATGACATTTGTTATCCAGTTGTAGGAGACAGATGTGAGAAAGGTTAAAATGATAAGAACATTCCTGCTAATCAATGTTCCACTCATCAGAAACCAGCTGATTAATTATAACTTTAAAACCTTAACTAGACAGATAGAGAGTCACCTTATCTCTCTGCAGTCCATTGGCAGATTGATTGTGAACAAAGAATCAACTTTTTTTACTCTCTCCTTTACTCCCTCTGCACTGTTTCAACATCCTAATGAAGGCAGTCCGTGTAACCAAGCCAAAGATCCCAGAGTCTATCAGGAGGAACTTTGAACTCATGTGAGTCTGTAAATCTGTACAGTCGTATTGCATTCTTTTAAATCATCTCATGTTACTCAGTAACTCATTGTAATTAAGACCACATGGAAAGAGAAAAATTGTAAAAATCTTTGTGTGTCTGTGCAGGGAAGCAGAGAAGACTCGTCTGTTAATAACAGCTCAGACTCAGAAGGTGGTGGAAAAGGAAGCAGAGACTGAAAGGAAGAAGGCCATCATTGGTAAATGTGTTGTTTTTTTGTAAATAAGCCAGCTAGATTGGCATTTGCATGACTTTCAAAACAGTTTTAGCAGTTTCCCATTTTCAGTCACTCATATTTTTGTCTAAAACTTATGTTTGTCTGTCCCACAGAGGCTCAGAAAGTAGCCCAAGTGGCAGAGATCCAGTTCCAACAGAAAGTGATGGAGAAGGAGACAGAGAAGAAGATCTCTGAAATAGAAGGTTAGTGTCACTGCTTTCTCTTCTGGGAAATGGAATTGTTTTCAGTGGCATCTGGTTGACTGACGTGTGTGTCTTATTTAACAATGTGTCTTATTTAACAATGTCTTTTTGCTTCAGATGCTGCCTTCGTGGCGAGGGAGAAGGCCAAGGCTGATGCAGAATACTACACTGCTGCCAAGTATGCTGAAGCAAACAGGGTAAAAAATTGTTTTGACACATAAACACCCATACAACATGTAATCTGATGCTACAATATAAACAGTGTTACAGTTTAGTAGTAATAATAGCAAAACGTTTATAGCATAACTTTGGTCTGATTTATATAGCCAGCATATGAGTTCTGGTGGTTGATTCACAGGATGTCTCTGATCTCAGTCATTATTGCAAACTAACCTTTTTTTTTTAGTGACTAGAAGTTTCCATTTTTGAAAGTGAGGCTCAAGTAATGACGCAATTGTCCACAGCCCTGGCTGCTATCTTCTGGAACGACAGCTTAAAAATCCAGAATTTTTTTTCCCCTATTTGTTCTCAAAATGCTCTCTTTCTCTTTCTACAAAGAGAAGAAGACTTAAACATGGCTGTAAAAACGAGGTCTGAACAGAACTTGAGAATACTAATGAGAACTAATGAGTTCTAATGAATTCAATACCAAGCTTTAAACTAACTTTGAATGGAAGCAGACTGTGTTGGCTTAAACATGTCCAGCTGGTGATGATCAAACTA
This sequence comes from Naso brachycentron, assembly GCA_029874485.1. NCBI lineage: Eukaryota > Metazoa > Chordata > Actinopteri > Acanthuriformes > Acanthuridae > Naso > Naso brachycentron. The sequence goes on from JAQFJA010000003.1 coordinate 12,256,510, forward strand.
TCTTGGTGTTTGACATCATTGGAGCCAATGCTGAGCCAGCAGTAATGTTACTTTTGCCCTCAGTAATGATGTACATTTTTAGGTCACATCATAATTCACACCAATATCGTCATTATGACTAATAATCACTCAGCATCAATCTAACCGTCACATTTCGGGCTCTTTCTCCTCCATCTTTACAGTTGAAGTTAACCCCGGAGTACCTGGAGCTGATGAAGTACCAAGCCATTGCAGCTAACAGTAAGATCTACTTTGGCCAGGACATCCCGAACATGTTCGTAGAGGGAAATAATGGCCCCACAAAATCTTCAGGCTCCCAAAATCTGCCCAATGCTCAAGCAGACTTGCTTAAAGCAAAGCCAGAGGGGCAGTGAGTCAACAGCTCTGCCTCTGCACAGGCAGGACAGAAGAACCTGAAGAGGACTTGACTTGTCTTTGAGGCAGAGGGCCCTGAAAAGAAGATAATGGGTGGGATAGCTTTGCAGTTAGTGCATTGAGCAACACACTTGAGTCTTAAAACTAAATGGCTAAGGAAGAGGGGGAACATTCAAGGACAAGTAGAGGTGAAAGGCAGACAGGCAAGATAAAAGGGAAAGTTTGTCTCACCTTTTGTCACAGACAAGTTTTAAGTATGAGAATGATGCCATAGTTAAAAAATCAAAAGCATAATAAATGCTTATGCCTGGGAAGGCGACAGCAAGTAGTCGCCCTAATTTACATGTGCTTGCAACCAGTGCAGTGTTGAAATTTGCTGTTGGATCTGCATTCATATTTTTTGTTTGTATGCAAGAGGAGTGATTTGTGATAAAATTTATACTGTATGATTTGAGCATAATTTGCTGGTTTAGGTGAACTGGAATCTTGACAGGTGACACTAATTAAAAAGCGGGATGTTTTTTCCGTGAGTGTGTGTGCTGGTAGGTCATCTCTGTGCCATCTTCTCTGACACTAAAACACTAGTTGGCTCCTCTCTCTCTCTCTCAACACCAGGCAGCGTGAAGCCCGTTTAATCACAACTGGTGTCAGTGCTGCTTGTGAATGAACTAAAAATAGTAACAGCAGGATATACGTTAGCGATAGCATTATACAGTCAATGGGTAAATGTGATAATTTCAGCAGAGTCAGGTTACCACCTACCCACATTTCCAAAATCATACAAGCATTGCTCACTGTTAATTAAAGGTCTAGTCTTCCTGGGGTCCTAAACATAAAAATACAAAAACAGACATGCAATGCAATAAGTACAGGCCGTACAATCAGGCACATTATGTATACACACAACGAGAAAAATTAACTTGGAAAGATTAAAATTGTGAAAGACAAAATAGTGATGTTCTAGTAAAAAGTGGCCAGACTTTGTTAAACTTTCACCTGAGCCTTCTTTAAGCTCAATAATGTCCTTCAGAAAATCAAGTCTTAAGAGTTGGAGGGCTATCACCATGTTCATGGTTTAGTTAATGTGAAGGGGTGTCAGATTGGTAGTGATGGTGTTTATCTTCTGTTAGCTTGGTGGTAGTTTAGTGGTATTAGCTACAGTAGAGAGTGCAGCCTCCACAGAAACACTTGATTCTGCACTAAGACCTGCTGTGGCATTTACTAAAAAGCCTACTGAGGAAAAGGTTTTGTTAAAAGATAATCTGATTTTCTTTTCTAATGATTTAAGTTTACTGAAGGTTAAAAGTTAATTAAAATGTAACATAAAGTAGTTGAATAATAATACCACTGGAAGAAGTCAGGATTTGTTATCTTTGTGAAGAGGCATCTTTCTTTCCTCCATCTGTTTTTGATTATCAGGGGCATGCAAGTGGAAATGTGTAGTGGCTTGAAATGATTAGTTGTGCCTGTGATTGTCTGCCAGCTCTGTTGTTGCACAGCTTATTCAGATGTGGCTGAAATGTAAATTCTCAGGAAACTGACTTTTATTTTGATAAAAAGGCTGCTCATTGTTAGATAAGTCAAAATTGTGCTCAGAAAGAAAGGATATTTGGTTTATGTGAAAATCTGTTAAATCGAATGTGGTCACACGCAAGTTTTGAACAGTGAAATTGGGAAACTAAAATATCTTTGATTTGAGAATAAGCAAAGCTGTTCAATTTCAAATGGAAGTTCATTTTCTAAAAAAAAGGAAAAGAAAAATCAGCTGCTTTTGACAAGAACCAAGTGATTTCTCCATTTTTATGACTGTCACACTTCGTTGCACCATCTATTTTAGGTCGGTGACTGTGACAGAGTATTTTAAGGAGGTTGGTCTGTCAAAGTAGAAATAATACAAACAAAAGCTCTCCTCCTTTCCTGCAAAGTTTTTGAGTCTTTGCTGAAAAAGATCACTTGAGGCATTTTAATGGCAACACAAGAACTTGATAATATCCGATCAGTTTTATGTGACAGCGACATGAGTTTCAGTTCACAAAAACGTGCTTTGTTCGATTAAAAGATGAATGGGCTTAATGCAAGTAATATGCAAGTTGGTGCTAGTTTTTATTGTGTGTTTAAGCTTTTGGATTTTGTTCAGCTCTGTGATTGACAAACATGAAAATACTTCCACTTTTCAGATTCTCGCCTTAAACAATAATGGGTAATCCCAGACTTAAAAATTGAGTGATATTAAACAGCTCCTTTTGAACTTAACTGTGAGATTTCTTAAGAGCTTGGATGTATTGTGTGGCCTCTTCATGTAGACAAGCTGAGAACGATCGAACCAGCAGTGGACACTACTGTGTTTGAAAGGTGTTGTGATGTTTACTTGACCTCCAAATTGCAGTTAAAGGCGTTAGCTTTGGTGGTGGGTTCGAATAAAGATGCAAAAGAGGGGTATGAATCACTCATGAAAATGAATTTTTTTTTTCTCTGTCAATATTTTGTACAATCTGTGAAATTCAAACATTGTCTCCTTGTTTTAAAAGGTTTATATGCAAAAATGTTTTCAAGTAAGTTTTGACAATGTTCTTATGTAAAATAAAAACTATTTTAGTACCTCTCTTCTCTGTGCTGATTTTCTGTGTGACAGTATGTAGTACACTTGGGAGCCAACAGGGGGAGACATAACACCACACTGAACGCTCGCTGAGTCCCAAAGACAGATTTGGGTTAATGGAAGACAAATAAGATAGCGAGCATGTGAAGAGATGTTTGGAAAAATTTAAATCTGTGAAAAAATGCGTGAGAAAGGCAAAGTTATTGAATGTGTAATAAATGTGCGTCTGCAGGGGAATGTAAAGACTGTGAGGAGAAATAAAAAATCTGACCATACCCATACTCAGTGAAACACGGAACTACACATGCCTTCATTTTGTCCTTGGTTTCGATTAAAGGGCAAAAATTCTTGTATTTGATTAAATTTGTTCTCACATTTCAACATTTTCAACAACTACAAATGTTTACATATGCAAATGTGTCTGTTATGCAGAAATTTTACACATTTACAAATGGTAAAAGATAACTTCTGAGCATCATTTCACAGTCTCAGTGTGAATGGGTCCATAAAAAAAATCCCTGTTTAGATTCACTGAATACTTTTGATAAAAGAAAAAAAAAGTGAGAAGTCACACAATGTGCACGTGTCGGCTTGTCACTTATTCGGATGTCTGCGTGGCTGTTGCTACACGAGGATGATTCACTGAACATTTAGTGAATATACACACACAATCCATCACACAATCCCTGTTGTTCTAACCAACATAATGTGTGGTAAACATTACAAAAACAAGAGTTGTGTCTGTTGAGTTTGTAAAATGGTCATCCCGAGAGGCTGACTCTAAACCTCAAGTCCTGCCCTCTGTGAGGCCAGTGAGCTGTTAACAAAGGCTTTCCAGGAAGCATCCAAAGTGTGTGTGTGCGTGTGTGTGTGTGTGTGCGAGAGTCCGTGTGACAACTGCCTGAATGACCAGATGAGGGATAGCTTCCTCTTGTGACCTCTCAGCCCTTACAGAAGTCTCTGGTATCCCTTCACGGCCATTATCAGCCTGCTTTTGGACAGAGTGTGTTTAGTCTGGCCACGGATAAATTTTTTTTGATGATGTCAAATTTTTTGTGAGAAATATGATCGCAAAGCATGTTTGTGAGTCTAAATAAACTTCACTGGTCCTCATTTTGTTTACATAACTGAGAAGGGTTTTTGTGGATGTCTAGTGGTCTGTGCTCATTTTAATGGGTGGTCTGATTCAGTGTCACGGATAGAGAGCCAGCGAGTTTAAAGCCCCTCCCTCTCAGGAAGTGGGGTCAAGGTCAGGTTTGCTTCTTCCTGGATGAGCAAGCGCTTCTCTTTCCTTCCTTTCGTCCCTGATCATCAGATCCTGTGTGATCTTTCTAGCCTTGACTCCTCCCTGGATCTGTTCCTCCCCAGAGATACAGAGGTGTGGTCCCGCATCTCTCAGTGTAGGGCTGTAAATCCAGTCCCCAAACAGCAGTGTGATACTGAACATGATTCATCAGCGGCAGTCTGTGCCATCATCAATAGCTGCTCTGTTCTGCAGTGTTTTTCTCACATTCCTAACCTGTGTGTGTTGTGGGTGAAGTGCTCGTACAAAGTATATTAGCTTTGCTATTTCCCAGCACTTGTCTTGGCCTAACCTCCTCACGTTGTGATCCTCGGGATGGATTTTGGAGTCATTACCCCAGTCAGCTGTAATGTTAAGGCTCTAAATCAGACCTATTCAGATTGATCGATTGAAATACTTTATGGATCCCCATAGGGAAATTCGGGAGAGCCGAGCACTCATTCATAATTTAAAAAGTACTACCAAACACAGAAGACACAGACAAAAACACGGTTCACATACACGTAATCCATAGCCACCTTAAAAGAGGAGCAAGACCTAAAAACACTAAAAGACTAAAAAATGCTAAAAAGACACTAAAGACACTAAAAAAATGCTAAAAACAAATTGCACTTACCTGCATAGCTTACCTTATATATTATATTGCACGGTCCCTGTCATAAAAAAACCCAAACATTACACTACTGACATAGTGCACAGACCGAGGCGTCAGCGAACCTAGACCCCCCCTCCGTCCATGTTTGTCATTGGAGAGTTTTTGAATCTCTCAGTCGAGCAGCTCAGGGATAGCAGCCTGTTGCTGGTCGTGCTCCGCTGCTGTGTGATGATGTTTTAGAGAGGATGACTCTCATTATCCAAGATGGCCACCAACTTGTTTAGAGTCCCCACAGTCACTGACTCCAGATCGTCCAGATTCAGGTCGACCATGGAGCCAGCCCGCCTGACCAGCTTGTCAAGCTGCTTTGCGTCCCTCTTCTTCATGTTGCCTCCCCAGCAGGCAACGGTGTAGAACATGGCGCTGGCGACTGCAGACTGATAGAAGCTCCTGCAGATGTGAAAGATGTGAATGGTGGCCCAGAGGCAACGCCTGAGTGGCCCAGCCAGAAAAACCGAGAAAAACATGTTGTGCTAGCCTACAGAAATACCCTAAAGATGTTAAATGCAAAAATCCACACAGCTTTGCTGCATTCAGCCCACAATACAGCGTGTTGTTGTCAATGAAGTAGTCCCATGATACGACCTCTAAAAACATGTCTTTCTCAACCCTAAAACATTAAATTGACAATGAAAATAGTAGGTTTAAACCTGTCAGGACTGAAAAATACTTAACGCCAGATCCAAACGCCAAATGGATGTATTAAATTTGCGATGAGTGTGTTGCGATTTGTAAAGAATACAATGTCTGGAGGCATTACATACAGAAACATCAGACTTTCCAGACTGCAGAAGTGTAGAGTTTGATTGCATCCCACAACTAGAACTGTAATATTTTTATGCACTTTGTGATGTGCCTGTGTTAGATGTGATGAAATTTAAAAGGGAAACAATGAATAAACATATCTCGCTTTTTATACATTCACTTGTGTTGGTTTAAAATTTGTCATTAACTGCTGCTTACCAGCCGAAAAATGCCTGGCTAAGCTAAGTTTCTTTGTTTTAAAATCTGGCCCGCTGGAAATCGTAACTGAACAGCCCTGATCTAAGTCCTAATCCTCTGTCTGTTTTAATCAACCTTTTGGTGATTTGCTCTCTCGTATTTGCCTGTTGTTTATCTATTTACATCTTGTATGAATCAGTCTTCAGTTTGTAGAAGAAGCCCTTTATAGCTACAGAGGGAGCGGGTCCTCTTCCATGGAGTTCACTATGTTGCATATTTCTACAGTAGCCAAGAATAGACAAACTAAACACTGACTCAGAGAGGGCCTTTCAAGTTTCCCACATCCGTCATATTGGCCGCTGTTCCTAAAGCTAGGGTTATTCAGTCTAGCAATCTGCTGTCTTACCACTAGATATCACCAAATCCTACACATTGGACCCTAAGCACGTAGAGTTGTGGAGCTTGATTTATGCAAATGACTCAAACTCAATATATCTTTCTTGTTTTTAGATGGTCTCTCTCAAGCCCTGTTGCTTCATGTAAAGGCTCCTACCTACCTACCTCCTACCTTTCACCCCAGTTGTGGAAACTGATGGGAAAGTTTGAGAGACACCCACACAATGACCTCTTTATCACTTGTAATTTCCTGACATATGCCGAACTACATTATATAGTTATACTTACATAAAAATCTACTTTATTTTATAGATTGAAGCATTTGAGAGTTGCTGCTATTACGAATATTTTGGCTTAGAGTGTTGATAATTGAGATTTTGTGCTGGTTTGGTTTTCATGTTTGACCTCATCCATCTTTTATTGGATGTAGAAGTTGTGTTGATTATGTATGAATATGTCACATTCTTTCAATAAAATGTTAATGAATAAATTTGGCCAGAAAAACCATAAAAGCATTAATTTACCCAACGACTATACAATGAAATGAAATAAATGTAGAATGTATTAGTTTTACCTTCCTTGCATACAGTATAATACATTCACTCGTTCTTTATTCCTAAATTGAGCTAATTTTCTAATTATCCAGTGTGATAGAAGATGGTCTCTGTTCAACGCTCTTTATCTCAGTGTTATAATGCTTCAGGCTTGATAATGGCTGATTGATAAGGTGGTATGAAGGAGATCAACACACCAGGACTGAGTCAAAGCAGCAAGCAGCAGCTCCTGATACAGCTCAGTAACATCAAACTTGGCAATGAATTACTATATTTGGTCATCTGTCAGCTTTATCGTGCGTTACTTCTGAAACCAGCACCTGGCACAGCGGAAATGAACTCATTAAACACTTTGTTCTATCTTTGACGGGTCATTGACAGAGAAAGTGGACTTACATAGAAAATGAGTGATGTAATTTAAGATCAGGAAGGAAGTGTCACAGTATGTCACACTGCCTGTAATTTTTTTTTTTTTTTTGCAGAAATTGGTTAATATCAGTGTCTCAACCTTCTACTCTGCCTTTTTGCTACACTCTACGCATATTCAAATGGACAGATTGGAAAATAAAGGTGGGTTTTTACTTTACTGAGGTGAAACGTCATGGGCAGTGTAAAAGTACACATTAGTAAAATAAGTCTGAGATACATAAACACTATGGAAAACACTACACACTCCTCACATTATTAAACAAACAATTCAAACCCTCACAAAACAGGTTCACAAGCCACAGTAAGGCTGGTTCGTCATAATTGCAATGTTTTAAAGTCAAAACTACTTAGTTTTAACATCTTCATGAAATACTGCTATATCACACTTACTTACACCACTACTTTTGTGTTGTGACATCTTGTTAAAAATGAGTTTTACTTAAGTCACCTCCCTGACCCATCTGTAGGATTAAGTTGAACTGATGAGGTCACAAAAAAATTTCCATGGTGCGATGCAGTTTTGTTCCTGTTCTATTAGCGATCACTGGATGGGTCTCTGCACGTATCTGTCAGATAAATATGTGCCAGTGTAGTTGCTGCAAATAAGTAGCTATATGCAGTAAATAATGACATAGTTCCCTGGGTTCCTCTTATTTGTAGAAAACAAGATCAGGACCATTGAGCCAAGCAACAACCTTGAGGAGAACATCAGGGTGAGAAGAAAAAGAAAGGCCAGTGTTGACTGGGAGAGAGACTTAAAGAAACATTGTGGGACTAGCAAAAACCTTGACACCTGTCAACCTGGTAGTGTGTCCACAGAGGATGTCAGGGTACGGCCGAGCAAGAGGGGAGCCAACCCCGGCAGAGAAACACCTGGAGGAGACACAAAGGGAGCAGCCGAACCACAGACACTAAACCCAGCAATGTGTTTGTGGGTGAGGTCAGAGAAAAGAGAAGTGGGAGAGAGGCAAGTACTGACCCAAAGATCCCTGAGAAGAGCCAAAAGATTGACAGTGAAGCAAAAGCTGCTCCCACCAACACCAGCAAATCACCTGTTGGTGGAGGATGTCAAGGCTGGGCAGGGGAGCACCAGCACTGGCTGTAATTTATGACCGAAATAAAATTATACTGCACTGATGAAACATCACGAGACGTCATTGATGTTACTATCTTCACAATGTTTCATTTCAAACAATAAAAAAATGATGTTGTAGAGAGATCTCATCAGTGTTTTTCTCAACCATTGGGTAGAAATGGATAGAGGAATGGCTGTGAAGAGATCCGTTCTTGACTTCACTGCGAGAATAAGTTCAGTCAAGGCTAATATAACCCTTCAGAGACAAATCAGGGTTGTAAATTCTGAAGTTTAGCTTTCTAGTACCAAATTGGACAATGATGCCAGTAATTATTTTAATGTGATGTTAAGATCCATAAAAAAGCAGTCCATCCAAGGATACATTTAAAAATTTGATTCAGGAAAATATTCTTTCTCCAGTCTAAAGTCAGATGAGAGGATCAAAACAACTCACATTTCTTTGCACTAAATATGAAGCTGGAGCCAGGATGCAATTTGTCTTGACTAGCATAAAGAGTTGAAGCAGA
>JAQFJA010000003.1:12365995-12376886 GCA_029874485.1 Naso brachycentron
CTTTTCAAAGGTCCAATTTGGTCCACAAGACCGAGAAAAAAAAAAAAAAAAAGCACAAATGCTTCTTAAGATGTTTTATGTGTCTTGATGTGGCTCAGTGCACTAAGCTGAAACAGCACTGAATGGAGAAGCTGAGGAAGTGGTAAGCATGAAGAGAAAAGAGTAAGTGGACCTTTGAGACAAGACGGATGAGAGAGCTACCACTGTCAGAGTGACGTGCTTTGCTGTGGTGTTGGATAGATGTGCTGCCTGCATGCTGGTCTCCTGCCGCTGCTGCTTGACCTTTGACTGCTCTGCTGTGAACCTGTGACCCTGTTTGACCACACAGAAGCGCTCCATCAGCAGGGTCATGGCCACCTTTTAACCCTCTCTGCTGCTACAGCTCCAGTGTGTGGAAGTGCAAGGACATGTGCTACACTCAACAATCCTCTTGTAACCCTCATCCTCGCTTGGGCCAGTTGCTATGGAAACAAAAGTTCATTGACAGGGTCAATGATTTAAACAGTCAGATGATTTGAATATTGGATGCTCTAATGTAAGAGCACAGAAATGGGAGGAAATTAAGCAAAGTGAAAAATCAAAGAGGTGAATTTTACGAGGAAAAGATCAATTCAAGTGATTGGTTGGAGGTTAACAGTGAGGTCAGTGCAATTTCATAAAGCTGAGTGCCTGCATAGTGTGAAAAAGCAAAGCCCTCACTTGCAGGTTTCAGGGTGAGTGGTGAAAACGAGGTGCGAGATCCCAAGCGTCCTTTTTCAGCCGGGGTCATTTGTCTAAATGGAGAAACTCAGCACAGTAATAGGTCATGCATGAAACGTGCGTTTATACTTAACAAGCTGCAAAAGTGACAAAACACACGAGCTTCACATGTCCTGCATGTAAAGAGTTACACAAACATGCAGGACACGATTCTGTTACTGTTAAAACACGAGCAGTAATTGCCATAATTGTTTCACTTTATCCTCATGAATTGAAACTTGGATGCTGTTCACTGGGGGTGGATGACATCACCCAAAAGCGAAGTCGGTTTCATTTGATAAGAACAAAAAGATTGCTTATTCTGCCATAAAATAAACCTGTGTTGCAACTCTGTACTATCTTTGCTGCTGAAATGTCAGCTTCTGATTGGAGCAGCTCTGGCTTCCTCCCAGATAAGAGCTGTGATTTCCCCTTGAAGAGTTGCTGTAATTGCAAATTTCATCACTGTGGAAACCACCTGGACAGAATAAATCCTCTTCATTCCCAGAAATCAGAAGCAGTTATTATAGTTTTGTATTTTTTTTTGTGTTTTTTTTTTTTTATTTTGTTTTCATTTTTGCTTTCGATTCCGTTTCCAGAGTGGGTTCAGTTGCTTCTTTAGTTTGTCTTAGTTTCAGTAATAGTTTTAGTTTATGATATTTTATTATTTGTCAGGAGTAAAATTTAAAGAGTTCACAATAGTCATAACAATACAAACACACAGACATGTAGACATTACAATCTCAATAAACACACAGACACACACACCAGTGTTTCTATTTGCTGTTGTGTTGACCAATTTGACCAGTTTGACTTGATTTTTATTTTATTTCAGTTAGTTTTGTTAGTTCACAATGTGTGTTTGAATCCATTTTCTTTCTTTTTTTTTCAGTTTATTAAAATGTTTTTACACCTCGCTTAGTTTTCAGTTAACATATAACCTTGATGACTCGGCCTGAACACCTTATGACTTCATAGCTCGTTCTCTTCTGAACCTGCTTCTGGCAGCGTCAGGGTCAGAGGTTGGTGTCCAGTTCAGCAGAGCTGTTAACCTCTGCATCTGCTCCAGTACACGTCAACCTGACTCAAAGCTAAGAGTAATGAAGGTGCCAAAAGGCTAACAGTTCTATAAAGCCTGAAATTCTACTTATAGCGCGTGTTTCAGCTGCCCTCAGAAGTCCAGTAAACTGTGACCTGAGGCCACAACAACATGAAACATTAATCGGTTAAATCCTGTATCACTGTGTTTGCTGCAGGTGTGATAAAATGCTGTTAGTAGTGGGAGAGTTTCGTCAGCAGTCTGAAATAAAAACTATCACACTGCATCCAGCCAATGAGAAATGGAAAGTGGAAAATAAGTAAATTTAATCATGCACTTGGCTTACTTACAATATGCATCATTTCTACATTAAAACTTCTAAAAACAACTATATCTTTGTTAGTATACCAAAGGTTTCCAGCAATGCTCGAATTCTGCGAAATCTCTGATTTTATTCAAGGTAATGTCAAATGTGACGAAATGTAATTTGAATTAAACTTTACAGAAACTCATGATTAACTCATCAGCCTCCACTGCAGCTTTTCATCTGCAATGGAGGCTGTTTGACAATTCAGTAAACAACTCCCATCATCCCGCACTACTTCATGACATCATCAAACTATGTCCTGTGTTTTGATTGTTTTGAAAGAGACACTTCTAGTGACAAAAATTATGTTTTTGTTTTTAAGTTTCAAATGCACAGCTTTGACCCACAATACATTGTTTCTGTAATGTTATATTGTTACATAGAGCGTGCTGTAGCTTAAATAATTTGAATAATTCTTCTATTCATGCATCCAACTACTCTTCAGAACCTTTTAAAACTGAGCTAAAATTTCATTTTGCACAAACATAATCAAATCAAACTCTGGGTTTGTAGCATCAATATCATATAAGAAAACTTCCCGTGACCTCTGCAAAATCCAGCACGCTTCATTCAATCCCACATACCAAACCGAGAAAAAATTTGTCGATTAGCTGGCCAGCAATGCCTGACACTGCACCTTGTCCAGATTTCACGGTCACTTTTTTTGATGAAGGTCGTGCTATGATATATCCTCACAGTCCTGACCTTTAGCACCGTGGCCTCTGGCGACCGCACACAATCTGAGAATGAGCAATCTGAACATGATGTGGGATTACTGCAGGAGGAGGTTCGCTGTCGACAGTCAGGAGCATTCACATCAGTGCTGTCACTCCTCTGTGACTCTCTACAGGAGGCCTGACTTTTATTTGGAATGATGCATTTCATAGCATAACTGACACATTTTAAATGGTGAAACGTGTAGCTACATTCACGTAAGCACAATCATAATTAACAGGTAGTTCTGAAGGGAAAAGAAAGCAAACAGATTAAAACAAATTTTTCACTTACTTCTTCATTCTAAAATCAGCATGCACATGACTTTCCTCGAACAACATGTGCCAGACCTAATGCAGAGGTCATAGTTTCTCTTGTAAAAATACATTTACTTATATGCGTCACACTGTATCATTTGTCACATGAGAGGAAAAAATCACAAAAGCAATGATTGTAATTAACCAAAATGTTCAGACGGATACTTTTCAGACCTATTCTTTGCATAAGGAGAGAAAGCTATTTGTTATCTGTGTCATAACACAAACAAATTATGCAAGCCTGATGGAGAGTGACTGACTCAGCGTGCTGATTTATCATCATCATAAACAGTGGTTGCCTTTGTTAATGGTGAGTGTTTATACTTTCTGCTGAACAAATAAAAAAATCAGTTCTTAATAGTTGCAAATGGCTTTTTGACAAAATGATGTTTATCTTGTCTCAAATTTACGTCATAGCTCATGTACTAACTGCAGCTGGCATGAGGGTACCCGGGCTTGAGAAGTCAAGGACAAGTCAGCAGACAGTGAACTGCATGAGTGCTTATTAAAAACACCAATTTAATTTTATGTAATCTGCTCCTGGTTTATTCTGGCGCCTGAGCAATTGTTTACACCAATGTTGTCTGTATAGTCTGCTTGCTTGATGTAGACCATCACCCATGCTTGACATCGACCGAACACACTGAGAAAGAAACAATTCTGTTTTCTGTACGACAAAGAGCAGATTTTCTTCACAAATTGAGTCTGTGTTCAAGATGTTTCCCCGAGGACCCCGTGAAACAAGTCTGACCACAGTCTAAACAAATACCAGATACAGATAAACCTGCAGTGCACATCTCTCATTTACACACACACACACACACACACAAAAGAAATGTACTAAATAAATACATTAAGGTTATGCAGAAAGACAGAAATACACAAAAAACTAATACAGGTAAATAACACAATGACATAACATAAAGTAAAATAAAATTATCCATTAGTTATTGACTCTCTAACTGAATCAGTCAAAATGTCGACCAAATGTTGCATAATAGAGGCATCATAAACAATTAAAGAGACAGTAAATGCTCCTTTGTTCTTCAATTGAAAAACTGAATTCCGCGTCATTCTTTTATCAAAGCCATATTGAATTTGTTTTCAGTCTTAACTTTGTCAACATTTTATTTCTAAAAAGTGAATCAGTGGATGCAAATAACTAATGTTATATTACCAATATTACCAATATTACCATCAAGAATCAATAAACGACACTGACATCATTGTTACATGTGGTATTTATTTGTAAGTGGAGCTTTTTCAGCCCCTTTCTTTATTTTTGAAATTTGTTTCACACCACTACGTGCTTCTGTTCATTTCCTGAAATTCTACATTTAACGGATCAAGGTGACACAAGCATTGGCTGTAAAATAACACTAGCGATAGTTACACGAGTAGAGACCTATGTTCCTTTCAGGAAGCTCATCATAAATCATACATCAGGGGACAAAGTTTAGCCCTGCTCGAAGGCCAGTTTAACTACCGTCCAGCCCTGTAAGCTGTGGTCGTGTGGACGGAGTGTGATCCCAAACTGCTGCACGTGTGCACAAGCTGTGTTTGACAGAGTTTGTCTAAAGGACACGTTGGATTACGGATAAAATGGCCTTGGGCTGTCTCCACAAGTCATAACTGCTTGAGACCAGTGTGTGTGTTTTGGGGGGCAGAAGGGGACAGGAAACCAGCCTAATCCATCAGGATCAGTCCATTAAGCCCCAGACAGATGCAATTAAAAGAAAAAATAATTACCTCTGCCACAATAACATAACACAGCAACACTTTACAGCTTGCCATGCCAGCAAATATTTGCACATTTTGAACGTTTGAACATCCATCTCACATTTCTTCCATGCAGCAGGGTCCCCCGTGGTGATTGCGATTTCACGGATGAAAATGAAGGTACAGAGGTACAGAGAACGAATGCTGCTTCTTGTGCTTGTTAAGCTTTGAAAATATTCTCCCTCAACCCTGAACTGAAGCAGAATGTTAATAGGTTTCCAATTAACATTGTTTCGTTGTCCAAATACTTAAAAGTCTTTCCATGCAGCCCTGTCCAGCTGCGCAAATATGAATGAGTACCCACAGGGAGTCTAAACTTTCATATGATACAAGAGCGCTGTGGCAGAGATCAACAGACAAGCCAATGCAAAGAGTTCAAACCTTAGAAACAGAATACGTAGAGGGGACACCTAATATATCAGGGCCACAGAAACTGCCAAGAAGAACCTCGAGCACAGATTTGGAACCAGTAGCTCTTTAATCTCTTCCAGAGGAGCTTTCATGCCGTCTCATATAATCCAAATGATAGTTTTTGGGGTATTTTGGAGCGAGATGAGAAAGATGTAGATATGATAATGAGGCTTTAAGATTTAAATGAATGTAATCATAAGTGCATTTCTTTTCTGAATTTCCTGAAGACAGGAATGCTTCATTTAAAGGCCTTAAAACAGTTTTACATTTAAATGTAAAGTCACTTACTGCTGATATCTAGATGAGAAGACTGACACCTTTCTGATAGGCCTATCTGTGAGCCATCAGCAGTGCTGTGCATTCACACTTCACAAGAGCTGGCTCAAAGTTCAGTTCACACAGATTAAAATAACATAGTTAATGTTCATAGTGTATAATTTCAAAATTTGAACAAAGTTTACAGTCCCATAAAATGTTCATGTTCATTTCTTCAAATTCGTTACAGATGACGGTCTGACTTGCTTCCAGACCCGGCAGGCATGATTTGCATAAAAATGCACGGTTTCACGGTGATTAAAGATTCTCAGCAGACATGTATTAACAGTCACAGTGCATACAAATACAAAAAAATAATGTGTGTGTGTTGTTTTGTCTGCAAAAATATAAAAGCACCTCTTTGTTCTACCTCTTGAAAATCTATTAATATGCTGATTTTGCTTATTTGTAAAGTGTCACAAATCACACTTGTATTATCAGATTTTCAATGTGTAAAGACAAACATTCCACTTTTTCACTTTTGGTTCACCGTGACCATTTTCAGTGCAGATTTTTATCAGTCCACTTAGCTTTTCCTTCCCAATATAACCAGTTCTGGCAGCCTCCGTGGCCCCCTGCGCTGGTCATAGTTTTTAAACATTTTGAAGTGAAAGAAGCTCTATAGTCAAAAGTGCCACAGAGCCAGGCTAGCTGTTTCTTTGCTCCAGTCTTTATGTTAAGCTAAGCTAACTGGCTGCTGGCTGAGGGCTATATCCATACTATACTAAGGCTATATCCACATTACTCTGTTTTAAATTTAAGATTCATCAATATTGCTACATTTCAGCCGGGCATCCCACTAACCTGGCATCTTAGCAACACTAAGACGGAGCAGTTTGGAAATGCTGCTGTTTCTGTTTTATTTTAAAAACTCTGCTGCTGCGTCTTTGTATGGACAGGCAAAGGCGTAGGTGTTTGGAATTCTTACTTTTTAGCAAAAGATTAAATGGAAAGTCCACCACTTTTCAGGTGGAAATCCAATCAAAGTTGATGGTATTTGTAGTTAACAAAGCAATACATTTCTTAGTTTGTGCTATTTTGACAGAGAAAGCTGAGTTTTCTGCTCACACAGCTGTTCTTGCAGTGTTTACACGTACCAGGATGCATTGCCTCAAAAAAAGCATACCTGTTGGGTCTCCAAAGTTGTTATCCATCACACTGGTGCATTTTTTAAATTTAATATTGAGTAGATTGAGGTGAAGTTGAAAATCATAAATGTCGCCTTTAAGTCAGAAGATTATAATTAGACCTACATTCCTTTTTTTTTTTCCCCTTTAATACTCTTGTATTACCGTAACAACTCCACCTCATCATCAGTCCATGAGAAGAAATCTCTGGTCTTGCTCGTAACCATCCCTGCTCGCCATCTGTAGATCTGTCTTAAAATGAGGCGACCACCCGAGCAAAGCTTCCTGTTCCCGTGCATGTTCAGCCTACCTGAATGATCACGTGATATGCTTTTTAAGGCTAGTTAGTATGGATGGATGGAGGTAAGAACTTTTGTTTTTTGTTGTAAGACTCTGTCTTAAAATTAAAATGGTGTAATGTCATGTAGCCTAAGTGGTATCAATCATCTCATCAAACTCTTTGCAATGGTGAGAATAAGCACATTTCCCAAATATTCAGTTTAAAACAATTAAAGTTCAAGTCTGAATAACATGCATAATCATCACAGAATTTAGCAACAAGCAAGTAACTTTTCAGTTACTTGCTTGTTGTAAAAAGACCCTGCAGATAGTACAGCCAACAAACTGTTCAGCCATGATTCCTCAGTATCCTCTCATTTCCTGTCACACAGAGGGCCACAGAGTCAGCCCAGCTCCACAATGCAAAATCAGTTCCTTTTATCTCCTTTTAACCCTTCAATAGCTCCTATAAGTGTTAAAATGTGGCCACGGTCTCTGCAATTTCCCTCATGTTATCAGGTTTTATAAGGTTTGAGATAGGACCTTAAAGTTCAGACGCTTCCCAGAAGCCCCCTGTGCGTCCTGAGGTCTGGTCAGGGAGATTGACAGCAGACAGCCAATAAAAGATCACCTGGTGCTGCTCTTTTCAGGCCTGGGAACGAAACGTCTCTTATCACAATCACAGGATAACATGGAGCTGCTAACCAACCTCACCTGATAACAGTGATTCAGAGCGAGCAGAAGAAGAGGAGAAGGGGGAATAAAAAGGGTTGCATGGAACATTAAATACAGAAAAGAAGAAATGCATCAAAGAGGAACATTAACAGAGAGGATTGTGGGTACTAATTCCTTACCCACAATTACCAATTAAGAAGCAAGTACAAGATTTCAACTGAATTCTGTTTCACCACAGCTTGTCCAGTCAAACAAACCAAATGCAGCTTTTATTTCTCAGCCTGATTAAATATGGCATATGGAGGCCTGCTGTGACTGTTAGGGGCAGCCTCACCACAGGGGTCCTTGTAGTACACCGTCATCACTAGCCTTAGTTTAGATTTACACAAAAACCCTATTAGAACAATATATATTTTGTACTTGAGTATGTGTGAGTTGTGTAAATCCAGATCTCTACCAGTGTCACATAATAAATGCAGAAATACTTGTTGCCCATTTGACTGATATTAAGTGTTATGACCAAAATAAAAGAGAATGAGCTTGATAAAGGGGAAAAGTGAATGGAAAAGCAGAGGCTTGCCCCACTAATTGGTCTCTTTTCTTTTATCCTGTATGTCCTCTTTAATGGGATTCGAGTGAAAGCCACAGTAGCTGAATAGCTGCCGCACAGACCCACAGACAGACATACAGTTCCAGTCAAAGCCAGCTCAGATTTCCACGGCCAGCCAACATCTGAACAGTGGATTATCACAGCTTCTTTACCATTATACACCTCCTGAATAGTCTTGATTCCCCGTTAATGGCATCCATACATTTGTAAAGGGAGGAAGTGAAAGAAATGCCGGCAAAAAGAAGACAAGGGACAACCTTATTTCACATTCACCTCCCGAAACCTTTTCACCGCACACACAGCTCTACGACACAAAGCTGCTTTTGTCTGAGGTTAACAGAGTCCGCTTAAGGTCCAGAGGCAGGACAACTGGGAACCTCCATGCCCTCTCACACACAAACACACAATGTTTCTATCAAATGTATAAACTATTGTAAAGCAGGTCTCATTAAATATTCCTCTACTGTTGATATAAATTTGAGTTTGTGTCCAAACTCAACTTTTTAGTGCTCCTTTTCGTTTGTTTTTGCCTCCGTAAAGCTTTTTTCTGTCTCTTTTCTGTCTGCACACGTATGAAAGACTGTTCAAATAGTACCTGCACCTCAAGGTTATGATAACTTTTGTAATGCTACAGTGAGACTCTTGATCAAATCAGCTTATATTTGAATATTTGCAACAGAAGCACAAAATTATGCCAATAGAAATAAATCTTCATAAGGAGACCTTGAAGGTAAAGAGAGTTTGCTTTTCTGTAGATAGAAGCACCAAGAAAGAAGAAAAAGGGGAAAACAGTGTCTACATTTATGCTGACATGATCCAAAGGTAGTTTTAATTTCAAGCCTGAATCCAAGTCATGAATCTGAATTAGATCAGAATAAAATCCTCATTTTGTTTTAATGGTTCTTATTGGGACAGAAAATATGAAGTGCTTGAACTGTTTCATGGATTTTTGTGAGCAAATTTGCAACGAGCACAACCATCAATTCAATCCTCTGTTCTGTGAGGTTAAAAGGACATGACGGGAGTGTGAAGTCATTGTAGCAGGAGAACAGTGTAGAGAAGACGGATGAGGAGAGGAGAGGAGGCAAACTTGTGAATGAGCAGCGAACCCCTGTAAGCCTCCTTCCATCAGTCCTGTTTCTCTCCCTCTGTGAAAAATAGTCCATCACTGTAGTTTGGCAAAGAGAAACCAGAACACCAAAGGCTTTGGAATTGGCCCATTGTGGGTTTGGAAAGTCACAAGCCTAAATTTGACTATTTTTCATGTCATTTTTGTCCTCTGAAGTACGAGACAAACAGATCTCATCTCACCACCAGAAAGCGAGCCAGTTTATTTCTGTTTTCGTTTAAGATTGGTGTAGAATCCTCAAAATTCTGGAGCTATAAACAAAAACAAATTACGTCCCGATGAAAATATAATGGTTTGTATTGCGCTTCGTTACAGAGTTTGGCAAAACCTGCTTATACGAACACAAGACTGAGTCACTGGTGTGTCACCAGGACAGGCGTGCTCAGAATACTCAAGAGTGTGTGTGTGTGCAGGTGTGTATGTGTGTGAGTGACATGTTGGCCGTTTATGACCTTTAAAGCATAAAAACATTGGTCAGGCTTGCTGGAGTGGTAAGGCCACATGTGGAGAAAGTTGAAAAGAGCACTTGTAGTGGTTGATGTAGCCGCTTCAAAGACCACCCATAATTAGGCTTCATTTGTCGTGTATTGGCCTGAATACAAGATGACCCTGATTATAAGATCACCCCCCAACACATGCTATTTTCCAACGAAAAGACTTTTTGAAGATAAGAAACACTCTCAGAATTAGCAGAAGGAAAAGCTTTTCTGAATAAAGGATTATCTTATCAAGTAAAACATGAAATACTTCCTTTTCAACATAACATTAATCCCATATTTGTGTTGCTTGTCTGTGATTGAGCATTTTGAACTCCATGCTATGTCATGCTGCATCACTTTATTTCTTCTGCAGCAGCAAAAGATGCTACAGGAGTCATCAGAAACTTTCTTAAACTCCAAAATCAAACCTATGTACAGGCCAAAACAAACTATCATGCATCTGTTGAGCATTAACTCTCTGTAAACTATTTAGCTAATATCTGAGCCTTATTTCCAGCTGTTATTTGGCTTTGACAATTTAACCACACTTTCTAAATAATCCATTCCAGTTAGATTGCACTGGAGTTAGTGGGGTTCAAAGCCATGCTAGTGGCTCTGTGAGGCTTTCAGATAAATGCTAATATCAGCATGCTAACCTGCTTACAACAGTGACGGTTAGAAAGTGAGAAATCTCACTGCTGGTTCATTTTCTGTATCAGCGTCACATGGGTTTCGCCACGGCCCCGCCCCTTCAGGAGACGAGAATCACTCCTGAGTCCATTCATTCTTATGAGAAATGAACATGATCACAGATTATGACCATTTTTTTTACCCTATCAGCACCAAGATACATATTGGACCCATTTTTCACAAGACACGTCTTCCCAACATTCTGACACAAAAATGGCATTT
>JAQFJA010000003.1:12385053-12395191 GCA_029874485.1 Naso brachycentron
ATGTATATATATATATATATTTATATGTTATAAAACGTACTTTCCTCTGTATTTCCTCTATTTCCTTGTATATAACAAAATGGCAATTTCACTCTCATGTCTGTGTGGTGAATATGAAACAACTAGCAGCTTGTTAGCTTAGCTTAGCAAGCTTTTGCACTGCTTCATTTGATTACCTGGCTCAGGCTAATAAAGGATGTTATCGAGTTAGTGAGCAAAACATGCTGCCAGAATTGTGTCATTGCTTCAAATAGCGGGCAGATGTAATCAGGGCTACCCTGTAATCTTAGCTATTACCTCAGGCTAACAGCATTTCTCTATTTTATGATGGAAACAGGCACATTTTACATAATTCCTTTTTAGTTGTTTGCATTTTAGTTTCAATCATTTTCTTCATGCAGTAAACAGCAAAAGGGGAAAGTTTCCCAGGGTCACAGAGTATTGTTTCACTGGACTGCCTCAGTGTTGAATGTTGTGGAAGCTGCTCATGGACTTTGTGTTAGACACATAAAATGTCTGAAGGGCAAAACAGAAAAAAGTAAAGAATTTACAATCATTGTCCATATGGCATTTCTTTCATTGTTACTGCTCCTTCCAAAAAGAGTGAGGAATGCTGTAATACATCACAACAACAAGATGTTCTCTTATTTAAATGTGACTGATCACATCACAGTTTAAACTGCTGATCGCTTGTGTCCCTCGCTCATTACCTCCCATTTCAACCTGTCCATCCATCTTTTTCTTCATGTTTTGTTTTGACAATTCTCTTTTCATTTTTCTGTCCTCCATCCTTTGTTCTCACCAGCTCTCTGACACTCTCCATCGCTCTGACCAGTCCACTCCTTTTTATCTCCCTTGTCACTCTGTCACTCACCCTCCTTATCCATCTTTATTCACTCTGTCTCTTGGTTCCTACTTGTTTTTCTTCTCTTTCATCAGCCTCTCTTCAACCATCTCTCTCTCTTTCTCTCTGTCCGTCTGTCTGTCAGTACTTTGGATCACAAAGACCTTGGTGCTGGGATGGATCAATAAACCATGAGTTGCATATTGAGAGCCTGCGATAGCAGCTTTTCTCAGAAGGCTAATTCCTCCATCCCAACTCTTCTTCTTTTGAAAATTTCTTGCTCTCTTTCTGTGTTTGGTCTTCTTTGTCCTTAACTTTAAATAAAGTTTAAGTTTCTGTGGCTCCCTCATGTGCATAGCCTACCATAGTTTGGTATCGGTGTGCAAACTACATGCATTCAAAGCTAAGATGATCTAATAGTGCATGATGCTGATTGATTTTCTTTTCTTTCATTTGCTTTAGTTTCTTTTTTATATTTATTTTCTAGCTGAGTTGGTAGAGAGGACTGATCATGTCTGCACCATCGGGGATTTTGGTGGGCAGATTTTGTCCCCTTTGGACTGATCAGCTTGGCCAGCTATGTACCCATTTCCAGTGCTTGTGCGAAGCTAACTTAGCCGACTGTTAGTGGTAAATTCTTATAATTGACACTTCACTTAGCGTTGCCCTTGAATGTAAACAGGCCAATCAGAGCATAGCATTTGCCAGCTTTGACAGGGGTCTGACAACTACACGGCTGTGCTCTGTTGAAACTTATGCAATCTTTTCAGATTTTCATCATTTTCAGGCTGGTTCTGTGGATTTCGAGCTCATTGTGGTTAAACGTTGTGTCGGGGGCACTTTTGAAAGTGATGCTCATTATTCTGAAAGATTGGAAGGAGATTTACGTTTTTAACCTTTCCAAAATCAAAATACCGTAAAGTGTAACATTATACTCTGGGCAAAACTGTTCAGGCGTCCTCATTCCCCGTTGAACCCCTCACAGTTTAACAAGCTCAGCTAACGTTACATCTGCTTCGGCAACCCTTTGATAAACACTGAGGCCACGTTATGTCGTTATTAGTGGATATTACCTGGTTAATTTGAGTTACTTAATAATTACTATTAAGAGCGCTAGCAAGCCTGACCAGTTAAGCTAAAGTTTATGGCTGAAGTCTGGAAATAGCAGCTCTCAACAGTTTGCGACACTGGTAACCTGAACTCAAACCCAACAGAAAAGCCCAACTTTTACTTTTAACATTAATATACAAAGAGACGTGTCCTTCACTTGTCCTAAATTGTTATGAGGGTGTTTGTTTTATGAATGAAGTGAAACACAAGTTGAAGCGGCTGCACTGTGATCTGTAGACTTTAGCATGTATCTGTATATTCATAGCGCTAACCTGTTTTCTCTGCTGAGTCACTTTGACTTCCTGTATTTATCATTCAAAGGCTTGTTGCAGACCTTCTGTCTGAATTCACCTTTTGTTTTTCCACAAGATTAGATGATATTTCTCCAGGGAGTGCAGTTAGTGACAGTGTGAGCTCTATGCTAGCTCCGAAAGCGTGACAGACATAGCAACAGTAACTAACGGGAGCGTGGCTTAGCGAATGGTCAATTTAAGATCATGTGACATGAGAATCCATCTTGCCAGTCAAAAGTCATGTGAGTACCATGAGTCTGATCAGTCGGCAGCTTATGAGGAACTACTGGCAGCTACGGGCAGGCAAAGTTAGCTCCTCATAGTTGCTGCTTTCTGAGCAGTTATATCAGAACAGGAGAATATTTCTTTATTAAAATAAAACAAAATAAAAATTTAAAATAGATCAATTCTCCTAAACGACTTTTGAGAAGAGATTCGCTCTTCTACAAGTTCATATAATTCATTCACCTGACTGGCTGTGATCGGCAATGAAAGACATTTAGTTATCCAATCACCTACAAAGTCGTCTAAGAGAAATTCAACACACCTGTTTCATGTTGGCCACGTTGCAGAACTGTTTCATTTTTCTTTTCTAAGTTAGTTGAAGCTGTTTGCACACATTGAATGTAACCTCTTTACATCCACTGGTTAGAGACGTCTGTAAATGAATGGGACACGTTTTTTAGAGTGTCACAGGTCAAACAGATCTAAAAGCAGAAAGCACGCCTGAGTGCAATGCCACCACAAGGCTAATTATAAATTAATCCAAGTAAATGAGGTTATTATGAGAAGCAACGTTACTTTAAACAATATAAACTTAATTAAAATCCTGCTTGGAGCTATTTACTGGTGCTGGTGTGCATGTAAACATCATTTTTCTTTGAGAAACCTGCTGCGCTGCAACTAACAACTTATTTTATGTTTTCAGGTCAAATAGCTGTGTGTTTGCATGCATGTGAGAGAGTGAGTGAGTGAGTTAGAGAGACAGGGAGTGTTTATCTGTGTGTGTGTGTGTGTGCACATGTAACCCAGCTTTTTCAGCTCCACTAATATCAGATCACAGAGCTTAACCATTTTTCTTCACAATGATGAAACGCTGCGATGGCTCAAGAAATGAATAGATGGTGTTTGTGTGTGTGCGTGTGTGCATGTGTGTGAGTGTGTGTTCTGGTGTGTATGTTTTTCCATACCCTCTTGTCTATTTATTCAAACATTAATGCAACAGAACAATTTATGTTGGAGTGAGTCCTCTCCAGTTACACTTCTAGCTTTTAATTAATTTGGGCCAATAAAGTGAAACCGTGACTAAAAATAAACACGTGCTCAAAAATGTCTCCTTTTTTTTTTTTTTTTTAATAAACTCAATAACTTCCACCGTGACAATGTTACGCAGAGGAAAATCTATCCAGCGCAAATTTACCAAGCCTGTGTGTTTTATTAAATTACTTACCTTAATAAATACAGCCAATTCACCTCTTGTAAAGTTTGCTGATCATGACAAAAATAGTGACCCCCATAAAACAGGAAACACGGATGTCGATGAGAATAAGACTGTAAATGTAAGCGCAATGCCTAATGCAAACCCGGTGAAACAAAAAACTAAAGAATAGACTACTACTACTAATAATAATAATCATGATAAACAGAAATCGTAGGCTGTATCTGTCGTTTAGTTGCGATTTGATACATTTTCTTACTTGAAAAATATTCGCTATAAAAACGCACATCCTTTGAGGCTTTTATTTTGCTATCCACCGGAAAGGACATCCGTCTTTCCTGTCTTGCTTGACACTGGTGCATAATTTAACGCTCCTGCACACACCCGGCTGTCACAGCTCCTCTGGACTTTACTCCGAGCAGGATCAAACCTCACTGGCATTATCGCAGAATGGATGTGAAGCTGCTGGCGGTCGTGGTCGCGCTCACCGTGGTGATAAATGCGCCTCCATCACAAGGTACCTTGAATTATTGTCTGTTTTTCTTCGCGTTGTTGCTTCAGGTTTGTTTAGACTTTTTTTTGCAGCTCTCTCTGTGCAAATTATTTGCGATGATAATCTGCAAGTTTTTAGAGGCTGTTATTTATTTATTTATTTTTTACATGATCAATCAGATGGAGTTTTTATTCTTTTAGAAAATTAGAAAATGTTTTAAATTGATTTGTTCAAGAAGGATGCTTAAATAAGCCACTCACAGATGAGCCTTTTCATTTAACAACTGCTGAATCCTGTTTAAATAGGCTAATCAAAATAAAGCTAATAGAGAAATTAACCCAGATAATCTTTTAATGTTAATTTGTTATTCCCAGCTTTCCAAGATTCAAAAAGCAAGAAGTTTATTGTCCTGTGCGCAGTAAAAAGACAGTGGTTCAGACCATACAATGAAATTCGTTCTTTGCTGGTCTCCCTTGCACAACACAAAAATAACTTAAAATAAATTAGACAGTTAAAAGAACAACAATAAGTTAGAAAGTTAAAAACTTTTTTTTTTACATAGCCTAGTGTAACGTTGCTGAAGCTCATTTCCCCCAAATTTGTGAAGACTGCACTTATAAGATTGTTTTTTTTCTAAATCAGTGATCCCACTAATATTAACTTTTGCAATTAGAAAATTGAATACTAGGATATTACTGCTATTGGCTTAGTTTGTTCAAAAATCTGAAAAACAAGTTATAATAATGAGTCACGTTCAAAAATCTTTAAGACTTATATGGCTAAAGAAGTCGATCTGGGGATCAACCGTCAGGCCTACATCTTTGCATTTTGGTAAGTTTTGATGCTTTTGCGTGCTTTACATTGATATTACATTCATATTGAGTTGGTGCCCAAAACGATGAGTGTTGCGCAAAAGCTTTATAACGGTAGGGAAAACCCCGCAATCAAAGTGCGAAAGTTAGGTGGATTGAATTTCAGTCTACCGGCATATCTGTATTTCATTCCACAAGTGCAAATGGAATGAATGCAAGAGCTTGTCTCGGGGCGGGAAATGCCATTTTCCGTCGTGCGTAAAGCACCAACAGGCTGCACATGCGGCGCTTGCTGAAAGAAGCTCTCCGTCGGATCAACGAGCAACGTGTGTATTTGTTCTGCTCTTTGTTTTCATTTAATTACGGGCAAATGAGGCAACTGCAGGACGAAGCCGCTGCTAGTCTACATGGCGACATCAGTCACTCAACTTGAAGGTGCTGCTGCCTTTATCATGTTAATACCGCGAGATCAAAAACAATTAACATAGAGTTTAATCTGTGGCGGTACTTCTCACCAACTCTGTGTGTGTGTGTGTGTGTGTGTGTGTGTGTGTCCTACAGTTCCCTCGATGACAAGTAAAAGAAATTTAATCTGTTTTCACCTTGTCTTTCTGAAGGAACTTCCACCCAAATGTTACTAAATATTTTCATGTATTTTTCAACACTGTCGGTTTTGTGAAGCTGCAGTTGTGTCTTGCAGATCTGACTAAGACAAGGAAACATAATCCTATTTATGTTTCCATTGTAGAAAACCTGAAAGCTGAGGTTGTGTTTGAAAGTGTGCACAGCCATCCTGAAGTCTAAAGTTTGAAGTTAGGACCACACAGTCTATGGCTGAGTTTGACTGAAGGAGTTTAATGTTTAGCTGGTCTAAAAGTCAGATTCATGTGTTTCTTTCTGTGTTTGCTCTGTGGGACAAGCAGAAAATCTTTAAAACTTTAACATGTAACTCTGAGCTGTTGTTGGAAGATGCTGGCTCCATTCTTGTGTTTCCCTGCAAAAGATAGCTGCGATAGATAACAGGTTGATGAACAATTCTTCTGCAAATCTGGCAAGACTTAATACAGTGCACAAACTGTTTGCATATAGACAAATTCCTGTAGATGTAGAGCTCTGCATGGATTCATGCTTCAACTTGTTGATCTGTCAAAGAGGATGTTGTATGTGGATTAATGTGTTTGTGCATCATTTTCAGCTTATTTGATTGTTTCAATAGTGTTCATTCTTATCCAGCTTCCACATGAGTTTTATACTACATCTAATCTATGTGTTATTTCTTTCTTGCCTTTCTGTTAATTTGCAGCTTGTAACTGATCTTCATCATGTCCTCTGTCCCTCAGCAAAGCCCATCAGTCTGGTGGAGAGATGCTACTGTCGTTCAACAGTCAACAGTCTCCCACGCAGCTACATCAGAGAGCTCAGGTTCATCCACACGCCCAACTGCCCCTTCCAAGTGATGTGAGTAGGCCCGTGTTTTTACTGCTCACCCACGCATTAACATAGAGTTGCATGTTTTCCAGCCAGGCCTTAAAACATCAGACAGGTTTCCTCCTTGTTAGACATTTCTCACCATCAATCTCCGCGAGGCGACAGGCCAGAGAAAAGAATTGTGCATGCATGTGCACACACACGCCCCTCTGTCACTCACTTTTACACACATACACATAAAGTACGTCACTTTTACCACAGGCCCACCGACGCATCCGCAGGAAGTGCTCCATTTGAGTATGAGTGGACGTGAAAAGGGAGTTGGAAACTGGATGGCTGCAGTTTTGTTTTCAACAGGAAAGCAATAAGTGTGGGTTTTGTAATTGGGTTTGCTTCTCATTTGCCTGTCACGCAGCGTTTCCCCCCATATACTGTGCTTAAATCCTTTAGGTCCGATCTCATTCATTGTTACAGCATGTGTGGAGTGAATTTACAGCAACATGAGCACAATGCAGTTGGTTACAATACAAAGGAAAACTTCAGGAACAGTTAAATGTTACGAGTGAGAACTAGAATTGGCAGCTTTTGCAAATGCACACATAAGGAGAGAGGGAAAGTGATTGTTTTTTTAGCTGCTCAGGAACAGGAGATGTGCACTAAAGGGCGCACGATCTTTAACATAGAGACACATGATCCAGTCTTGACCCATACTTTAAATAACCACAAGGTTATGCTGGATTTAGAAAGCCTGTAGCCACATGTTGAGGGATTGCCTCAACTTCCATGTACTCGTGTTTTTTGCTGCCCATGAATTAGGAAGTTCAATCAAGGAGGAAACATCAGACTTAAGGAAAAACTTTAAAAACTGCTTACACACATTCATCTGTATGAATAAATGTAGCAGCATGACATGTAGGGTTGAAAGGTGACCGGACACCCCAGTAGAAGAGCTCTGTGTGAGTCAAACTGACATGCCAGTGCTAATTCAGTCTGTCTGATAACAATGTGTCAAGACACCTAATGTCACACTTTTTGCATATATCACCCTTTCATCTTCAGTTGAGGCATGATTGGCAGATACTGACCTTTTCTTTTTCTCATCAGTGCCAAGCTGAAGACAAACAAAGAGGTGTGTGTGAACCCAGAGATCCGGTGGCTGCAGCAGTACCTGAAGAACGCCATCAACAAGTGAGTTGCAACCAAAGTCAAATGTACTCCAGTGCATTGATCTGTTGTCTGCTGGCAGTTATCAACATGTAACAGATGACTCGTCTGGATGCTCCAAAATCACTTCCACTCTATAGAAATTAAAGTAAGATTTTGTTAAAAGCACATATGTGCATTTGAACATCTATCAGTGCACCATTGTGAAAGTGACAGCTCTTAATTGCCCAATTTATAGGAGCCCAGACCTCGAGACATGCTGGGACACGAACAAGGGAGAATAAAGACTGTTTCCACTTTCACACACAAACTAAGCTGCTCTCACCACAGTGCTGTTATGGGTTCATCTTCGGTCATCACTGTTTATGCAAGATACAGGTTGAATTAAAAGACAAAGTAGTGTACAGTTACCTTTCTCTTTTGTTCACTCAGAGTAAAATAATTCAACAGCATGTGTTGGACAGTCATGTTAAAGATTGTCAGAGACTGAGACTAAAACTCACCGCCAATATCAGCTGTCTCCCTCCTGCTCCGAGGACGCGCCGCAAAAAAAAAAAACCAACAAAAATTGGCACCATAAAGTTTATGGAAAGGATCAAGTTGCCATCCTGTGTGCAGTCGTATATTTCTGAGCGACCCCTGTAGCGTTAAGGGAACAAACTGCTGTGTGCTGTGGAGACACATAAAGATGCAAAAAATGGAATTCCTGTTTTTCCATCTGAAGAAAGTCAACGCACTCCTGCAGTCACAGAGCTATTGAGGATTTTGATATTCTAAAGCTTCTGACACACATTCATTACTCACCGAGAGCCTGCACACACCTGGTATTAACGTATGTCTTGAATGAGCCGATAACAATTGGACAGCTCTTAGTACATGGAGTACGTGTCGTAAGTTAATGCATCCTCAGTGTATCCTGAAATATGATTGGCCAGGCCAAATTTCAAATGGTCCTGGATGCAAAGTGCAACAATTTTACAGCATTGTGTACACAAATGTGTCCTGGGCCTCACTGAAAGACCGCCTCAACTGATGTGCTGTATAGGTACGAATGAAAATACTGTCTGATGTTTATTAGTACATTTTCTGTTTCAACTGATTTCACTAATATCTCTTTAGATTTGAGAGTTAAGACTTCCTTTAAATTTGCGCGTTTTAGAGTTGTTAACTGAACCGAAACCAGATGAATTTGCCAACGGCTACTGTGAATTCTTAAATGTTAATGTCTTCTTGTGAATTCTGCATTGCATGTTATGCATTACTGTGTTCCTTCTCTTGTACAAGTCACCAGTTTAATGCTTCATGTTAGAACAGAACTGCTATAGGACTACTCTTTGTCTTTAAGTGCAAACATTTATCAACTGTTCAAACACAAATTTTGAATTGATTTCACCATCTGAGCTAAATTTAATTGATTTACTGATGGCAAACATTTCAAATGACAAATTAAACTTTATTGACTCCAAACTCCGTTAAAAAATTCTCTAAATTTGGCAAATGTTATCACAGTGAATTGTTTGTTTCGTTGCGTTTAAAATCATGCCTGTTTATCCCAGTGTCATAGTTGCTACTAGCAGGTTTGCCAGTTAAAAACAGCAACACATTTTGTCTTTGCAAACACACAAATGTGAGTGCTTATTTGCATGTAAAACCAGGTGCGAACAAACATTCTTAGAGCAGTCCACTTGTGATTGGATCACCAAAGACGCATGTTAATACCAGGTAGGAGCAGCCTCTTGTTGCTGTCTGTCTCAAGGATGATTGTGGAGCTGTCGGCTTGCTGAGGTGTGAGCTGCCCTCTGCATAACAAAACAGCTCGTGCAGAACGTAGACGGAGGTCATTTACAATGGATCAGACTTAATGTGTTTCCAGTTACACATCCATTTCAAGGGGAGGAGAGACAAACTTATTTACAATGTGTGTAAAGGCACACAAAGTCATGCATTATGCTACTTTTGAGTCTGGTAAACAAATCCATGATTACCTTTTATCATCAGTTGAAATGTGAGTCAGACTTTACAGATTATTATTCCAATGTCAATAATCAAACTTCCTACTCATGTTCAAGTGTTAAGAATGTTTATATACGGTTTGTGCAGTGGTATGTTGGACATTCTGCAAGTGAATGTTCTGCAAAACGCATGATTAACCAACAAAAAACTTTTAGTTCTTTTCATTTGCCAGAAATTAAGTGAGCGGCTTACACAAATCTGCAATGAAAAATCCAACCTGTCAACAAGTAATTGAGAAAAAACTATGGTTGAGAAATTGCCAATTATGGATGAAAATGAGACTCATTTAGCAGCTCAAACTGAGTGAAGGATAAATTTAACTTTGATAGGCTAAAAAGTCGAGTTCTTGATTACAGGTCAACAAACATTTTGTTCCTGTAAACTCGATGCAGCTGTTTTTTGTTTGAGAATGCTGGCATCCAAGGATGGCTCATTCATTTTTACTGTGGTGTTTACCGGTGAGATTTTCATAGTCAAGTATTTGTCGAAATGGACATGGCACAACTCGTGTTTGTTGCAGAGGAACTCTTTTTCATCTGTTGG